>JAGDQP010027815.1:0-24647 GCA_022664845.1 Lepisma saccharinum
TATATGGCATTCAATATACCAAATATGAAGGAAATCATAAAGAGTCGAGCGATCAATTCTTATTTTATTTGTTGAAATTCTCTGGAATGATCCACATTCAACTGATCTTTCTTCTGATTTAACATACTTCTCATTGTTTTTGTTTTTTTTTCACGCTTCACAAATGATTAACTTACTCATTTCTCCTGTAAATTTTGCTAATTTTTACTATTTATGGATCGGTTTTACGGAACTTAACCCCTTCCGCCAGCTATGGAGTGATATGTACGCTCTGTGCCAGTCATTTCCTTGTAATAATTATCACTGACACTTCCATACACACACATTGACAGCCAGCAATCCAAAAAGTTTTACTTTACGCAAAGTGTCATTATTATTTCGACAAATACTTACTCTAGTAATACAGGTAATTATGGCGCAGGCAGAGGAATACTAATGGCGTCCAGTTGTGTTATGAATTTCACGTGCTTTGCTACAAAAATCAGAGGCACTATTTTAAGAAAGCGAAGACGGTTTGCAAAAGCCAGGTTAGTTTTTTTATTTTCGTGTTGCACGTCACCTTTAACTCACACACACCATGTGCTTGTCCAGAAAGGGAAATTCAGAAGAAAAGAAGGGAATTCGTTTTTTCTCGCCGAACAGTTCATATCTTTAGTACTATCTGAAACTGAAAATAGAAAAATGTTCATTCAAACGAAACATTACGCTAAGGTTACAAACATAATGCATGCGCAGTATAATCATATGAAAGAAACTATATTCCCCGAAAAGAAGCGAAAAAAGACATAAAATCTCTCTTTAAAAATTTTCGAATGAAGACTTTCAATCAACAGTGCAGCAATAAATGCTTATCAAAGTGTTCAATCACAATACCCTCGTGGTGTAGTGGTTAGGTTTTGGACTTGTGGAATGAAGAGTCCTGAGTTCGAATCTCCACCCATCGCTAACGACATTTTTTATTTTTAAGAATATCTAATACAAATTGGGATGATTACTTTTTGTAGTTTGCGAATATATTTTTTTTCTTTTTTGTATTCTCTCATTGCTGATAGAATTTTCTTTCTTACATTACGAGTACACACTCGGAAATGTGTTAAATTCGACGAAACAGTAATTATGTGCTCGAAAGCAGTTACACTTTTCGGATTTTTGAGTGTGTGAGGATGCACGGCGGATTTCTTTGGTTACAAGGTTAGAAGGGTAGCCTCGGTTGACTAGAGCGTCCTGGGGGCGTCAGCAGCAGAGGTGGTGGAATTGAGGCGTTGTCCTCTGAGAAAGGGAGAAAGGAATCGTTTCTTGGTGTGGTAAGGATGGGAACTTGAGTAGTGTAAATACTGCATATGGTTGGTGGGTTTTATGTGAAATGAAGTGGTGAGGGTGTTGTTTTGTAAAGTGATGACCACGTCAAGGAATGTGACTCTTTTATCAGAAATGGACCAAGTGAATTTGGACAACACGGAATTGGTTTAGTTGTTCTAGGAATGTCTTGAGACTGGTTTCACCATGAGTTCTAAGTCTTGGTTGATTTTTCCATTTAGGCAACGTGTCTGATGTGTTTTCCAATGTTGTAGGGCCTGATTTCTAACGACTGTACGGTATTTCCGTGGAATATGTCTATGTCAGTCTTCTGGGCAAAAATGTTTAACAAGGAAAATAGAGGTTCACGATGCTTTGGGACTTCTGCTTCAGCAACCTATGTACGGCAGAACATACAGTCTTCATGATTTGTTAGATTGGAATGACAAAATCATTGCGAAATAATTGTTAAGTTTAAGTATTTGGTGTTATCTACTAAGTTGCATAATTGTGTCTTATTTAAGCCATGTTATTTTATCCGAAAGGCAACACATTACACTATTTTCTCACTATTCAAAAATTAAAATAATTTTGTTTAAATTTCTTGTACAAACGCGAAAAGAGAGATTAGTTGTTAAATTTAATCTGTTTATTGCAGATTCAGAAAACAGTAGTTTTTGAATGGGCAATTGGAATTCAAGATGGCGTCGCCGAGAAGTAAGTATTTTGATGTATTAAACATTTATTTATTTATTATTTTTTGGTTGTAACTAAATGATAGTAGCAAATACATCTCATGAGACTCCATTATAGAAACGAGTTGCAGGTGTATTCATTAATGAAGAGTGTACGAAGAAAACAGGAATGTCCATTTCAGCAACTTAACCACAAATTAAAGTTTTACTCTTTTTTCTCCAAAAACTGTGTACTGTGATGTACCGGTATATGTTTTCGCTAATAGGCCTTTTTCTTCTGTAACTGATACTATAATTCTTATAGTACTTCTCGAATGCTAACAAGTGATTCCATTAGCTCATAATGAGGAAAATTGGACATTCCGGACATCCTTTAAATATTATAGTCGTTCTTTGCGTAATTGAATGTTCGTAGAAACATTGAAATTAAGTTGTACACAGGTCGTATATTGTATTCTGAAAACTTAAAAATATTAGATTATTCTATTTGCAAAGGAGTTTGAGGAATGCACATTTAGATTAGATTACCTTTTAATATAGTATTGATTGTGATATATGATTGTAAAATAGTAATGAAGTCTTCGATTAACCAACATTTTATACCTTCCAGTAACTGTGAAGAGCTTTTGAATAATAAATCTTATTTGAGCGCCAGTAGCAACTCAAATTAACGTCATACCAATATTTCACTTCTTTCTACACGTTGTTGTCGATTTTCTTTTTCAATTTTATCACATTCCTATTTGACAATAGGATAGGGTGACCAGATTTCGCGGGATACCTTTATAATTTGAGAGAACACCGCCAACAGTTCATTACTACTCAACGAATCAGTGTAGAAGGATTAATATTAACATCATAGTGATTACGTAAACGAAACGTTCTTGCTCGTAACTAGCCGGGACGCAACTTTAAAGAAAGGACGCAACTTTAATCCCGTAAAATACGGGACATCTGGTCATCCTACAATAGGAAGACTTGATATAACCGTTCAGAATAAAAATAATAGTAATTTACTGGGATTAAATTTTTTTCTCTCGAAACTTTGACTAAATATTTTTATCCGACTCGGATACCATATCATTCTGATACCGATAAATGCATTTCTACAGGAATAGGTAAAAAAAAGTTTTATTTGTTTTTTTTTTTTAGTAATCCAAACATAATTGTACGTAACGTGTCTACTAAGTTGAAGCAAACTGTGATAAATATAAGGTCGATATCAACGATAATTTATAGTTATTTTTTCAGTCCCAGTATTTGGCTTTCAATCAGAAATTGATACAAGAAAATACATGTTTTTTTCTTTTTCAGTGAGAAACTGATGTATTTATATCGAGACAAAACGCAAAATGACTCTCAAAACGCGATGAAACTTTGTGTGTGTGTGTGTGTGTGTGTGTGAACGAAAATATTTGTTCCTCATCCACGTAGTGAAATATAAATAGTGCTTTAAGCAACAATTCCTGCTTTGTTTATTCTAGAGATGGGTCGATACCGATACTTATTTCTGGCCGTCGATAATCTTTACCTTCTTCAACAGTGCTCTACAATGTTAATTATTAATACGTAATCAAAAGCCGTGTTCAAATATTTTCTATCGTTTATACGTTTCGTTCGTAGAGTTGTCAACTTAAAAATGAAAAGTAGGGACACTTACAGAAAGCCTGTGCGCAGGGATGGCGCTACAAGCGTGCTGCTGAAGCTCCGCAAAGCCACCTCAGCCCCTTTATAGTCCCCTGTTTTATCACTAGACCTGTTCTTTACTTCATACATATCCCATAAACTTATGTCAGCACCCCAAGATTTTGAAATCTAATATTGTATCTCCCCTTTTTTTCTACCCTGAAGCTGACGTTGTCTGTACGACTTCGAATGCACAGAAAAAATCCGTGACGAAAACCGTAGGATAAAGGTTCACTTAAATTATTAGACACATATTCTAAGTGAAACGAAAGAAAATTTAAATAAGCCGGCTAAATGTTTAATATGCATGTTGCCAAATCATAATCAAGAACCGAAAGTAACTTGCCGGTGAAATACAATGAAATATTTGTACATCATATAACAAATTTGAAGTCAGTAGATACAGACATGAGACATTAATCTGAAGAAGGCTGACAATTAAGCTCATTATTTACAGCATAAAATAGAATGCGTATTTTGAAGTTTCCAGTGTAACTAATACAAAAAAAAGAAAGAAAGAAAGAAACAGAGCCAAAGTTATCTAAAGGCCTAAATAAATTTAAAGAAAATCGAAAAGTTATTCCAAAATTCCTGCCTTTCTAACGCTTTTATGTCAAACTAATGGGTAAAATTATCAAATATAAAAGTGTAGGTACATTTAGGTGTCTCGCCAAAGTCGTGGCGCAACGCGGAGCAGTTTTAGTAAAGAAAGGACAATCCCGACAAAATCGGGATGAGTGGCAACCCTATTTGTTCGGCTGTACAGGAAAACTAACTTTGTGGGTTGTGGTAATATATCTTTGGTGGTGATATGAGACTTTTCAGCATGAAAAAATGTTTTCTTACATATTTGACATACAGCACGATTATTGTTAGTGGGATCCACTTCAAAATAATTCCACACTTCACTCATAGTACCAACACAAAAACTAGAATACGAATGTAGATCACCCTGCCACTTCGAGAAATACTGGTGCAACGTTGCCTCCAACGCATTTTTTTTTTTTTTCGTCGTTTCTGATTTTGTTTCTTATCAGAATTGGGGCTAGTCGGTATGTGAGAGATTATTGAACTTCTCGGCGCGGAGATATTTTATTTTACGGAAATCTCATAAATACTTAAACAGCCACCCAAGCATATTGCTCTTCTCTTTCTCTCGATCCTTCTGTTTTTCTTTCTTTTTTCCCTCGATTCTCATAAAAATCTCCCTCTCTCACAGCCACCAGCACCGAAAATATTAAGCAACTATATGCGAGGGTCGTCCAGGAAGTAAAGCACGTTTGCGCACCACGCCTAGCGCAGATCCCCCACTTCCGCGATTGCTTGTGCGTCAGTTAGCTCCCCTCCCCGCCTGAATGTGAGCCGAGTTTCTTTGCTGAGCGGTCACGTCTGTTCCTGTCAGTGTGTCAAAATGGCGGCGCCTATTGAAAATTCCGCCAAGTGTGAAATCCATGGTGTTATTCGGTTTTTGAATCCACTAAATGTTCGGCCTTTTGAGATTTTTAGACAAATAAAGCAAGTTTATGGTGACAGTGCTATGAACGAGCCTTGATGACGATTACAGATGACTTGAAAGAAAAAGGTGAAAAAAAAATTCAGGAAAACAGGCGTTTCACTTGGAGCACCTAACATGAATCTTTCCCAGAAATTTCAAGATCTCTCTTACATGAAATGGTCACATACCATCTTGGGTCTGGTGGGAATTTTTGGGTGGAAAACAGTTTGCAAATGATGAGGACCTCAAAGAAGGAATCACTTTCTGGCGGCAGAAGAGTGCAACAGCGGTATTGAGAAATTTATTCCACGGTACAATCAGTGCCTCGACCGCTAGGGCAACTAGATTGAAAGATAGAGTAAGGTCCGGTAACATTGTAAATGCGGACCCCAGAAGTCAAGGGGTCGTAGATCGGCCAGTAAATCGTGATTTTACGTTAGAAATTTTCGCAGCGACGGCTGAAGCACATAATCTGTTTTCGGGTGCTCTGTCGCACCATTTTTTGGTAGAACTTTTGATGTCTTAGGTGCATTTTTTCGAATAAAGAAAAGTCAGAGGTAATCTTTTATATATAACCAGAAATATATGCGACACAAAAATGTTATATTTTGTGCATGGACACATTAAGGTTCAAGGTTTACTTGTACAAAAATGACAGGTTTGTTTTACATATATTTCGGGTTATATATAAAAGATTACCTCCAACTTTTTACTGTCCGAAAATGCACTTAGACCCCCTTGACTTCTGGGGTCCACAAATAAAGTATTGTAATGATATCTTAAGTTGTTTATTTGTCATGCCCAATCGTTCTTTACTTCCCTCGTAAGAAGGTCTCTGGATACGCTACGAACTTGCCATATCGTTGTGTGTGTTTTTATAAGGGTCATTGATGTTTGATTGTAAACTTCACACAATCGGCTCTGAGACCGCATGGGTCGATTCTTTCCTCTATTTTTCGCATATATTATGGAAGATAGTACAAATTGAGTGTCCTCTTGTTTGATGACGGTATGTGTGTATCTGTGTATGTGTGGCTGGATACTCATAAACTATACTGAACTTAGGTTATCCTTTCAGCTCTTTGTTTTATAAAGGGTCAGTGGTTACCAAAAAAGAGCATCTTTCTCATGATCCGTAAGCAAAGGGACAAGCACAAAGAAGTAAAAAAGAAATCAACCACTGTCACTGAAACTTGAGACGAAAAGCTTATTTTTTTCTGCAGCAAGCCAGGCGACGAAGAGCTAAAAGGCAATAAAATTTCTCACTGTTTTTTCTTTATTGTCAGC
Organism: Lepisma saccharinum; assembly: GCA_022664845.1. Lineage (NCBI taxonomy): Eukaryota > Metazoa > Arthropoda > Insecta > Zygentoma > Lepismatidae > Lepisma > Lepisma saccharinum. The sequence goes on from JAGDQP010027815.1 coordinate 6,460, forward strand.
CGCGATTTTCTCCCCTAAATATGAAACCAAGTAACCAAAATAGTTATTTTATTTTGCGCATTGTTGACTATTTTCTTTTACATAATATTAGAGAGCGTTTTTGTAAAATTTGAAACAATACGTTAAAATATCGTTCACTTTAATGAGTGTATCAAAATAAAAGCAAATCGAAAATTATAACCATCTTAACCTACAAAAACATTTAATAACTGAACGAAATATTATACGTTCTTGTTAAGAAACCTGAGAATTTTCATTCTATCGGGATCAAGTCGAGTTCCTATTTTGTTACATATTATTTATGTTGTACTGGCACGTCTCTCGAAGAAGACTGTTGCCAACTAGTATGCACAAATATTAGTTTGGAAAATTTCCTCAATTTCTAATATTTTTTTCAGTAATTAAGTCTCAGTACTTACTTTTCTTTTAGCCAGTGTTTCCCACAGTTTTCTTCTATTTACTTTTTCGAAGGCTTTTCCAAGATCTATAAACGCCAGATGTAGTTCTTTGTTAAATTCAATTGTTTTTTCCGCTAGTTGCCTCAATGTAAAAATTAAGTCGGTGGTGCTTCTGTTCACTCGAAATCCACATTGTCCATCTTCTAGTGTTTGCTCTAGGTGATTCCTTAGCCTAATTTCCAAAGTTCTGCTGTAAATTTTTCCCGGTACACTTAGGAGTGATATCCCTCTATGGTTTGCACATTCTCTATGTCTCCCTTTTTATATATTGAGATTATTATGGCTGTTTCCCAGTCGTGGGGAACTATCTTGTATCTTCATGATAGGTTAATTATGTTCAATAGCAGGTCCTCTCCTTTCCCACCCATATGTCTTAGCATTTCCGGATATATCGCGTCATATCCGGGCGCTTTGCCTAATTTCATCTTCTTCGGTGCTTTCTGTAGTTCTTCTCTTGTTATGTATTCGTCCTGCTCAGCCGCAGTCCTTGTTGTTGTTGTTCTGTTCCCCTTCTTCTAGATTTCCTTCGAGCAGTTCGTTGTAGTATTCTCGCCATCGCTCCAGAATCTTCTCTTGCTGTGTAATTATTACCCCGTTCCGGCCTTTTACGAACTTGAGTGGGCATTCTTTCTCTTTCCTCATTTGCTTTAGTGTACGGTAAAAGAGTTTCTGGTTCTCTTTATAATTTTCTTCTATCGTTGTGCCAAATTTTCCCAAGATACTGTTCTGGCCTCTCGGATTATTTTCTTTACTTTGTTTCGTTGTTCCTTGTAGGTTACATAGTCATTCTGTGATCGTGAAGCTAAGTAAGCTCTCCATTTGCTCTTCTTTTCTTTCACCTCTTTCTTTATCTCCTCATTCCACCAAGGTGTTTTCTTGATTCTATCTCGAATTCTAATTCTGCCACGTACTTCTTCAGCGCTTTCGAGTATACCTTTCTTGAAAGTTCCCCACATTTCTTCTAGGTTCTCTTGGACTACCTTTCGCATCTCTCTTGAGAGTTTGCTATTCAAGAGGGCCTTAAAATTTTCCTGGTTTTCCTGCTTCCTTAGTTCTGATATCTTTAACCTGTGTTGTGATTTTTGTTTCTTTTGTTCTTTTCTCCGCTTACCGTCTCCCCGTACTGGCTTCCCTGTTGTTTCGTTCATGATTACCAGATAGTGGTCGCTCCCGATCTCCGGTCCCCTTTTTACTCTCGCGCCCGTTACGTATTTCCTTAGGCTTCTGCTTGTAATGATGTAGTCTATTATAGAGCGTTCTTCTCTGGTGTACCTATGTATGTCTTTATGTGGGAATTGGGTGTTCATTATGATTAGATCATTGGCTATACAGAAATCAATTAGTCTGTCCCCATTTTACCTCTTCACCGTATTTTCCAACTGCGGCTTTATTTTCTTCTGTTTGTGGTCCTATGATTATGATTTCGCCTCTTGCATCATCGACTGTCTTTTGTAAGCAGGAATAGAATTCGTCCTTCGTTTCTACTGGGTCGTTCTCTTGTGGGCCGTAAGCTACTATCACAGTACATTCTGTTTGGTGTAGTTCTTTTGTTGTAAGGCTCATAATTCTTTCATTAACGTAGTTCCAGCAGTTGATGTTTACTGCAAATTTCTCTGTAATTATAAAACCTACTCTGGCTTTTGCTCTACATGTTGTCGGTACTCCGGAGTAAAACAGAATTAGTCCACCCGGCATCTTTTCACATCCCTTCCCTTTCTTTTTCGTTTCCGTGATACCTAAAATGTTGACGTTGACTCTCCCGAACTCCTGGGTTAGCTCATCCTCCTTTCCTGCTAATCCTCTTACATTCCATGTCGCTACGTTAGCCATATTCCTTTTAACATGCCACCTGTCACATCCAAAATTCCGTCCGGCTTTCTCTCCTCTTTGACTTTTAATCTGATTAAATTTTGGAAGTAAAGGGGATTGGCCTATAGCATCCTAGCATGATGAAAGGGCTGCCTTCTCACTGCTCTCATGCTAGCAGGGGGATTTAAGGTGTCTTATCTCTGGCTTAGTGGTTTTTACAGGGTAGCGTACCTCCCTACCCCAACCCTCCTCCTTTCACATTCGGGCTTGGGACCGGCATTGGCGGAGTTTAAATTAAATCTGTCAAAAGTAATTGTCAAACTGACACGCTTTTGTACACTGGTAGTTAGTGGTAGTACAGCCATGTCAGCAGTTAGTCTGTTCAGTGACATCGTGGAACAAGGTCTGAGTGTTACTGTGTTCGTCATAGTATTTTAAAGAGCTTCAGTGGAAGGTGAGCTTCATAAATTAAGAAGAGATGGTAATTGTGAATTTTTTTCTCCTTTCGCTTTTATATATATTTTGCTGCTACATCTTATTATATGCCATTTGTATTTGATTTTTTGCTCTAATCAAGCTGGCAAAATTATCTGTTTACTGTTTTCTCAATATACGACAGTGCGCGAAGATGGAGTCTGTAGGAACGACAAAAATAAGAATTCTTTTCGTTAAATACGAGAAATGCAGGACTGCTTATCAGAATCTAAATTTTGTTGTGGAAATCCTTTCTCGCATTTTTGTTCGAATGCAGGCATTTCTGCTATTTTATTTGTTTTTTGAAAGAAAATTGCAACACATCGTTTTCTTGTTTTTGTGTAATAGATTTTCCGAATTATCAGTAATGCTCGTTTTTCACCCGTCCCTAACTAGTAACAGAATCTTGGAATTTAATATCATAGTTACATATAGTCTTTGAGAGCTCTTTTATGTGCTGTATTTGAAGCTATTACTTAAATCTTAAGAGTTGATTACCTGAAAAGAGTAACAAATGAAAAATATGTATTTTATATAATTCTGTGAACCAGAGTAATGACCATAAGTATGTTTCACTACTTAATATACCTTAAAGGTTTCTTGCATTTAACATTCATCATTCAGTTCATTAATGTACCCGTAGGTTTATAATTATTGATTGCTTCTGTCAGTTGAGAGAAATCCGAATCCAGATGTTATAAAATTGGGACATTGCAAATCGAGATGCCAGTTTATTGGTCAGGTTCCTTTCTTGTTGAAATTCAGCGTAGCCGGGTTACTGATTTGGCTTTTCTCGTTGGGTGATAGTGTAGTTATAGGACCGTGCATTGGATTTATCTTCGAATTTTTAAGTTGTTTTTTTTCTGGGTTGCATTGGCAATATTTTGGCGTAAACCCGTTACAGCTGAGAGTGGACGTCTCTCGACGATATCTTTTCCTGAGTAAAGCAGCAACCAGGGCCTTAGTTGAGGTACCATCTCGGCATTTCCTTGAGCAAACTAAGGAAAACCTTAGTCAGGATAGTCGGCTGCGCGCATCGAACCTATGTACTTTCTCATTGTCGATTTGAAGTCCGCGATGTTACCGACTGAAACATGAGAGCTGGGTTTATTCCTGTTTGACCTCTGACAGTTTCTGGGGACTAGGATGTTGTACATTCCATCTTCCAGGTGCTCAATGCTTTAGACTTTCGTCAGAAAATAGTAGCAAGGGTATAACAACCTGATAGTTGTGCGGTTTGGGGTGCTAGGCCAGTGACTCAAAGGTCCCGGGTTCAAATCCCGGCTGGTGCATGGATGTTTGTTTGTGGATTTTAGAAACTTAACAGGTAATGGACTCGGGACGGGCCGAAGTCATTAGTTACTAAAATGGACCACAAATACAAAATTTACAATTTAATAGCAAGGGACAAACGTAAGCGGCACGTCAAAAGTGTGGGTGCCCACGTGTTGCAACAAAGAGATCGCAAGCGATTGGCAGGGATGATAACCACCAAACGATGGGGAACATTGTGTCAAAACACAGTCGTATACAACGCTAGTCTCTCTCCATCGAATCAGTCAACACACTGTGAGATTCACTCTGCATTCCGTGATGTTGGGTAGTTGTCGACTAACACGGCTACCATTGTTTACTCTCAGACATCGGGTAATTCGCCAGAAAACGTTGACATTGGATAATGCGTCGTGTCATATGACTGATGAATCAATTTTTCAGATGTTCCGAGCAGACCTTTGAGTCCATGTGTATGTGACGGAGATCGCATAAAGCTATTTAAATGTCTTGTCAGCAAGGTATTGTTTAGGCCGGTGGTTTATAATAATGGTGTGAAATGCATTCCTGGAATTCGCAAGGACTGCTGGTAAAACTCGAATCTATCTTGGCTTATCGGATGTACAGATATTTCGTTGTAGCCCATTTTCATCTTTTTTTCTTTTTTTTTTATGTTAGTCATGCATCCCAAGGAAAATGGTTTCTAACAGTGGGAAAACTTAATCGCATGAGTGACGCAGAACTTGGTCAATGAACACTGAATTCCAGATACTGTTTTGGCTCCTGTGCTCGCTCGCTCGATCCTGATTGAACAGTTATGGGACAATGTACATACTTAACACATTGCACGCACATGACACCCAAGGAACACGGCTGCGTTATGACCAGCCATTGAACGTACCTGGATTTATATACACACGCAGCGATTCCCAACACCTCGTTGACTCCGTGTCTCGTCGAGTAGTCACCGTAATTTTGACGAAGGCAGTAACTATATGTTATAGGTACGTGTTTTGGCTACACATTTTCCCACGAGACCGAAAACGATTTTCATAATTTGCCACGGTGTTCCCATTGAGCACAGAAAATGTAGAACATGATAAGTTGTTAATATTTTCATATTGAACCATAAGAATGTAATAACATTCGTGAACTACATATAATCTGCTGTCAAAAGTCTCTTGAAATGTGTGGGTTTCAAGTGGTTTCGCTCATCGCCTATTAATCAAGTGGTTTCGGGTTCGATGAAGACAGTGACAAACCACCATCGGGACATAAACCCTCCTCTTGGTAGAACACCTATCATCATCAATGAGAATTAGTAAAAGCTTAGTGTTGGAGTATGAAGAAATTGACAATTATTTAGGGAATACGTTTTTAGGACTAGGACCAGGTAGTTTCTGCACAGAACCAAATAACAGTGTTTCATTTCCCACTGTTTTATTTATTGCTGAGTCACAGTGGTTGTCAAATCCGTAAAAGCAGACTTCGCCTATGGAAACTGAATATTATGGTGTAATAAAAGGACTTGAGTGGTTCCAGATTTTGAATTAAAAATTAGTGTTTTGATTTTTTATTTACTTGTGATAACAGGAAGTTGTTTCATGTTTATGGTAGCAGATTCGAACAGTACATCTGCCTACAGCAGAGATGTGGTTGCAGGTAGTGCTAAGCAACTGAGTTAATACGACTAATAGAATCTCTGTGTGTTTAAGGGATTCCGAAAATTGCGGCCTTTTGGGAGGTCTTCATCTGTGTTCTTTCCAACATTGCTTATAGTTATTATAACCAAGTAATTAAGCATTGTAAGGCCAAAGGTTTCAGTGTGTCTAATAAAGGAGTCAGTGCTGTATTGAATCGCAACAAACTTATAACTGCTATTGCTGGAAGCTCTTCCGTTCCTTTGACGTGGTTCGAAAAGTAAGGTCCTGCTGATACGAGACAACCCGCCGATGCACAGATGCAAAGGCAGTGAAACGTTCACCAGCTACCCTAAAACGCGTAATTACAGAACCTTTACAAGTAGTAGTGAAGAAACATAAGGCCAGGGTTCATACGCTACGTCTTTCATATGTAGGGGGAGGAAGACGAACAGCCGAAAGATGTACGAACACTACCTTACAGGAAACCGCTTTAAGTTTGTAGTTAGTCTGGATGAAACGACAGTCAGCGGTGGCGTACAGGGATCAGATGGCACATGAAAGGGAATTCATGCAATTCCTTTTGCAGAAAATCCCCTGGATTTCTGTGGCCTTTCGTTGTGGAAACGAGCTTTGGGACATAGATGACCTCGTACACTCGACGTCTGTGGAAGGTTTGCCATGATGCATGCAGCATACTTGATCAGAGTGTTCTAAAGTCGCCCTGAGCGGAAACTCAGATGCAGAGCGATGCTGAAAGACAGGGCTTTCCATTGAACACAATTGCTGATAGCGTGGAATTTTTTAATTTTTGTACAGATATCAACTTTGCTATCATACACATGAAACGACTTTTTGTATTGTGTGATGCTGGTTCAGGTATTTAGTATGCCATTCGGAAGTGAATGTGAGACGGTTTTTGTTTTGTTTTTCTTCCAAAGAAGGTAATGATGATAGACGCTCTCCAAGTCCTACTGCACCTTCAGGAAAAGATGAAGCAAGTAGTAGTAGTCAAGAGACTGAAGAACCCATGGATATGCTCCAGAAATACTTCAAAGAAAAATTAGGTTTACGCGATGATAAGGAAGAAGATGAAGAAGAGTTACCGAAGGTTAGTAGAATTGGCAATTCCATTTGTTTGTAAGGCGGTAACTACACATATAGCTAAATAAGCATTTCTTGTATCCGATAACACTCAATCGAGCCATCAATACGACAATTTTAGCGCAGAAGATAGGAATTAAGACGTTTTCATTTCAAATTTTATCTACTGTACTATGTTTTATTACATAATAATATCTGTTATCTGTACATGTCTAGATAAATAAAACTTTATAACAGTAACAAGGGAGAGAAAGAAGTAGCAGTCTGTGCATTTTTAAGAAGGTGTCATATTGTAGTAAGAGCGTCATAAACTACACCGAATGATCTCAGATGGGAACCAAATTGAAGAACTGGACTTTTTCTTCACTTGTCTGTAGCATACACTTCCATCTAATTTTAGCCATGAGTTAGGACAAGTAAATAGAATTGTTTGTTATAACTATTTTGGTCTCGGTCAGAATATTCTCTAATAATTGAAATTCGTACTTCCTCCCTATTGCCGATGATGATAAGTGTTTAGCCTGGTTACCCTCGTCGCCATGTGATCATATTGTCCCTCGTTCGATTCCTGTGGGGTAGAAGTGATTTGTAATCCAATTTTAAAAGTTCCATAGTAGGGACATAATCTCCATTCAATGGAAAGTAGTGGCGAACCACCATTAGTGCACTTTGACCGGGATCTTCGGACCATTTATCATCCCCATTACCAAGAAATCGAAGTCGAGTAATCAAAATGCCGTGATATGGGCTTACTTATTTTTGCTGTTAGGTTGCACGTACGGGAAGCCCGAATGAAATTGTAAGAAATACCGTTGAAAATTAAGTTGCATCTAAGAGACTTAAAATTATCATTAAAGCGTTAAAAATAGTGCTTGTCAGTTTTAAAATACCGGAAATTCGGTATTAGTGATACCGAAATATCGATGTACCGAACGGTATCAATATACTGAATGAGTACGATCGGAGTACTGAAATACCGAACTTTTCTGAAGTTCTGTAAAAAATAATACTAATATGTAGATAAGGTGGCATCACAGTAAACACAGCCTTACTGTGCTCATACACATAATGATTTTAATGTTAATTGGAGAGCCAAAATGTGATGTCACACATCTATCTGAACACTAAGTGCTAGTATAAGTATTGGGTTAGGTTCATTGGCGTGTTTCAGTCCTGGCGCGACGGTACACTTCGGCATTTCTAAAGTTATCTATCTATATTGCCCATTTTAGGTCCCTTGATAGCGAAGCTATAGAGAAAGAGACCTTCTAATCTCATTCAGTTCGTCGGTATATCAGTATTCGGTATATCGGTATTTTAATATTCGATGTATCGGTATCGTTGCGTATTTCGGTATATCGATAATTGTCAGTATCCAAAACATAACCGGAAGTCTGTATGAAAATCTCAATACCGAACACCCTACTATAAAATGTAATGTGACCCTCCTAAAGAAAGCCAAATTTCGCACTCGGATGTAACATGTTAGCAATTAGATTTATACGAAGTGATTCACAAAATTTAGAATAGCGCATTTAGTATTACAGTCTATATTAGGGTTTCTAGGTAACCGTTATATTTTACTTTTTAAAGCAATTTTTACAATACAAGTATGCTTAAAAATATTTTTTGTTTGTTTTGTTTATCAGTTTTAAATGCTTAATAAGATGTTTCGGACTACTGTCAAGACCCTTCAGGGCTCCCAGACATGAATTACGACGAACTACGCGTAATATTTTTAAAATAAAAATGATTCTGGTTATGACCATATTACAACTCGAAGTTAAAAGTTTTTTTTTTTTTCGGGATAGCGACCTTTGAAACCCATACATATATTGAATTTTGCGAAAATTGGTTGCTATTTTAAAATTTGTTGTTACAGGCTGTCGCCATAATAGATTTTGAAATTGATTTTTTTTTCTTCAGAATTAAACTCGGCGACGTTTGGAGGCCCATATATGAAATTCCACAAAAAAAGGATACTATTCTAAATTAAGTTTTTTAGGACTGCTGCGGCCATCGTCAATTTTTAAATTCGAAACTTTGACATTAAAAATATTCGAGTTTAGAGTGGCTTGATTAAAGTCACCTAAAATCCATAAATAAATTGAAACTAAATATTTAGATTAGAACTCAGGTACTTTTGGAATCCCTATAAATTAAATTTCGCCAAAATCGGTGTGTGTTTCGAAGGTTTTTTTTTTTTTTTTTTTTTCGTCTTGGGTTTTGTAATTTAAGGCGCCATATTCAATTTCAGAATTCAAAAATTTCAACTTCAGATTCAATTTCAGCGCTTTTTGCGAAGTGCTTGTACAAAATTGAATTATGGTTCTTGATAGACTACTGACGTTCAGAAAATATCTCTACAGAGTGGGTAACTTCGTCATTTGAAATAAAAATTGAACATTTTTTCTGTCATTCGAACAGACGTTAAAAGCAAAACAGATTGAAACTGAATTGGGGCAAAATGATTAAAAGAAGAGATCAGGAAATATAATGCAGAATTACAACAACAGATTGCAGGTAAAATTGAAGACTCCAGCTCGAAGTTGGATGAGGAAACGAACTTTATGTTAGGTACTTTAAACATAAAGTACATCATGTCAAACAACAGTGCTATGCCGCATCCGCTGATCTTATAGCAGTTACATAAAGCCATTGAAGAGTAGAACTGGAAGACTGAAACGCGTATTAGCGAGTTCCAGTAATTTGAGTTCACAATTTGATAGACGTCTCAGAACCAATTAATGAGCTTATAGAAAAGTTAATAGAAATCCAAATAACCACTATGCCACGTCATTTAAAACAGGAGTTAAATAAATATTAGTGTTCAGACTTATAATCAGCTTAGCCAACTTAATGAAAATATTTAATGTAAATTAGATAGTATTCCGACAGTAAATCTCAGTCAATGCCAATAATATTGCTTCACTTTCTAAACAGTTTGACACGTTTGAAGCCACACAAGCTAGCTAAATAATAATTAATTTCTGCTATGAATCAACTCAAGATAGGATGCCATAACAGATCTAAGGCGACATCATTCGTAGAACAGTTGCCCCGGTGTGTAGATATTAAGGTTAAGGCGTTAAAAGAAAACTCACTGATAATGTTGAGTGCAACGAGTGTCCCATTGCAGAAGTTGATAAGAAATTAGGCACTATTAGAAACGTTGGCGAGAGCCATCATGTTAAATATGTCGAAGTTAATGTTAGGGTTGCGCAGTACCACCAGTTTCTTACTCGAACAGACACGGATATTTGTAATTTATGTGAATCAGTTAATTTACAGAGTAAGAAAAAAAGTGAAATGTAAGATGGAGCCGAACTGCGTGAAATTAGTAGTTTGCAGAAACAGGGCGAATTATGATAATTCAAGAGCAGGGGCGTGATAAAGTGGTGCAAATCATAATAGTATTTAGTATCAGAATGTGAGGGTATTTGTTGATGTACAGGGGGAATACGATGATAGAGAAAGGATACCGAAGCAGCCGTGTCCCTACAGACTGCGTAATGTTAATGAGGATGACCCCTGAGCAAAGTAGTACTCCGTGATCCTGATCCTGTTTAGATTTCTACCAACGCCATTAAAAGGGAACGAAAGTTCGTTGATACCACAACCCGAAGGTACAGTGACCCATAAGCCCCTGACGTATTCTGATAATGAGATAATTACTGTGGAATCAGAACATAGGTGTGCGAGATATCCTGTTATTACGAACTACATTTTGAAATTAACAGACATTAAATAATACGTTCGTTTCTCCGGCGATGTGAATTCTATTATCGCTAGGTCATTTTTTGTTTTGTTCAACGAAGAATTTGAAGTTACCGTGTTGAAGCAGTTTCAAAACCCAGTGATCATCGCGAATAAGGTGTTAGTTTGTAAGTCGACCCAATTTAATCCTAGTGTCCACAAACCTGTTTCGGAGTTGATCATCAAATAGTATCATATAGTAAGAGAATTATGTCCCGAAACAAGTGAATTTTCCATGTTCAGTGACGTAATGTAGATAATGCCAGCAAAGATATTGGCCTAATTCATTATCAGTTCACGTTACAAGTACATGGAATTTATTTCTCTCATACAGCGCACAGTGATCCAGAATGCCAAAATATCGGCACAAATTCGAAACTCACGCTTTGATGCTCAAACTCACTCAAATAAGTAAGATTAACAATTTAATGGTTAAAAAATATGTTTTTTTGGATCTAATTTCTAATGACCGGGAGAGGTTTATGAGTATGTTTTATGTCCGGATGAGGCCCTCTTGCGTCTCTGGGGCACATCATTTTAACATGGGGCCGAATGTATAAATTGAGATATTTGAATCGTTCTTTTTGGAAATGTGTTGTACACATTGAGGCGATAAAATAGTTTGTGAGGACAGAGATGTCGGGAGCCCCTGTTGGGTTTATGAGTATGGCCTCATTAATCTTATCAAAGTCCCAATGTAAAACATGTGATATTTGTATCATTTGTATTCTATGCTTAGGGACAAGAGAAGATGTTGACGGGTAACAGTGATCCGGAGCGACATTGGATCCCAGGATTCGTATTGGGACCCAAAGTTTTAATAATAATAATAGTAGTAATGAGATATTTAAACAGTTCTACTGAATATATTTGGAAAGCCCAGTACAATCCCGCGAAGAGTTGAAATAAGCTACACACATGAATCCTTAGTGCAGCGCCAGATTCTAAAATACTACTTTTATGAATAATTTCAACAAGGATTTTTGGAGAGATTAATCCTAAGCAAAGAATTTTAATGTAAACTCAAACACAGTAATAATATTTTCTGTGAAATATGCATATTTGTAATTACTTTTTACGTTAGGAAAGAAACTAATACGTAGTTTCTGGAAAATCAGTTCCACGGTAATTTTATTCATAGCCTTTAGGCATCTAAGACTCAGGCCATTATAGGGGAGAGGAAAGGATGAGGGAAGGCGTCGGCCAGGGCCTAAGTTAAAGAAACCTTCCTGGCATTTGCTTGGCGTTACTGAGGAAAAACCCTGGAAACCCTCCTCATTTACGATGGTCGGCCGCTGAGATCGAACCTACGGCCGCTCGGTACGGACCGGTCGTGAAGTTGGGGTTTTCCAGCTTTATCTATCAGCTGATAAAGCAGTAATGCAACATATATCCATTAGTAATAAATATATAATAAAGTATTTAAAATTTAAAAATACCAGTTCGCAACCTGTGCTCGCGCGACCTTCAAGGTTATGCTTTTACAGCGGAATATACATTCATTAATGTGCTTCATAAGTCTAATTTAGCAAACTTTAGCAAAACTTTTCTTTTGTGCGCGTTTAACAGTACTTCAAATTAAGTTTGGTTTCAAAATAATCTTGGGAAATGGTGGCGAAAGTTTTTGAAACCCAAGATAACTTTCAAATGTACACGTTTTATAAACAAATTATCTTATTATAAAATACGTGTGTACTGTTTTTTCTTTGCATTAGGGGTAAATTACGAGTCTTTTTAACCAAATCATAATAACTTTCGAAATAATACTTATTTCCAAAATACGTGGAAAATGCAACATGGAAATTGCATTTTTGGGACACCTTATATTTCGACGCGAAAAGTAGAAGAAATAATGAATAGGAAGTAATTTCTTTCGCAGACAGATACTCAGTTTCTTGTGTAGAGGTTTATACACAAACTTTTCCCTACTATAGATATGTTTTTTTCGATTTTTGTCTGCTTTTTTGTATTCTGGATCACTATACAGCGTATGGAAGCCCTTTAGGTTTCTAGTAGGCCCTAAGACAATAGAACATCACAAAACAGGGTTCAAGGCAGAAATCAGCAAAGACGTCCGCTCAGGAAAAGAACCAATGGTAATAGACATTCGGACAGAGATAACAATTACAACGAACATGGACCACGCGACACTCAAAGTCAGTACCGGTGAGCATTCACTCGAACATTTTTCTAACGGGTATCCGAGCCCAAAACGAGAAGCCCCGATAGTAGTACTTCCTCATTCCGACACGGAAACTAAAAAGCAACTTTCGTAGCGGGTTATTCAAAATTGAAGTCAGCTTTTCAAGACCTTCCATCATACCAGCATTAATATTTGATTCGTCAGCTCCGCACGAATGATTTTAATGTTATGATTATGAGAATGACTCTGACTGTGCAAGTAGAGTAGACACATTCCAGAGAAACACTATTTTTTTGTAACCCTTGAGGACATATTGTTCCTCAGAATACCGGCTATTATTAATCCATAGGATGTTATGCTTTTAACTGATACTACATGGCGTGAAATTTTACATGATGTGACACGGCCAACCCTCACGCCAGCTCTAGAAGTCCAGCTTGTTGACTTCTCTTGTAAGGCGCGTGAAAGAAAAGGTTGTGGCCCGTATTCGTTTCAAGACAATAGAAATTGCAGTACAAGTTTTTGTCTTAGAAGATTGAAATAAACATGTTCTTCTTAGGATGGATGTTATTTCCCAACGAGCCATGCACTTAGACTTCAGAAGAAACGGGCCATTATAAATTTTCAGGGTCTAGTAGACCTTATTGATAACCTAATAGCGTAGACTACATAATAACATAGACTTATACCTCTTACCTATTTTCGTCTGCGCTAAGAAGCACGTGATTTTGAACCCTGCCGTTAGGTGGCTCTCACGACGAAATTCAGTCGCTGGGATAGCCCCAAGAGCCACTTAACGGGAGGGTTCAAAATCGCACGTTCTTAAGCAAAAACTGGTTAATTTTAGCGCAGACGAAAATAGGTAGGCGGTATAAGTCTACATTATTTAGTCTATGCTAATAGTAACGTTGAAGACGTGAATGAACCTCAAAATACTAATGATGATGATGATGATAAGGAGGATTGTCATGTTAATAATTGCTTGATTGTGCTGAACATATACACTGAACGGCTAGGAGACTTACGAAAAGATTTTGATTATGTCTCTGAAAAACGTATCGCTTCTGTAGAAGAAATTAAAGAGGTTGTGCAGAAAACCGACATGTTGAATGATTCACAAAATTTGCTAGTTAATAATTTGTTAATGGATTGCAGACAGGTATTTACTAATTGCCTGGTTTGTTGCAAAGGATTTGAGTATATGATAGCTATTAAGGGACATGTGCACTCTCTCCCTGAAGAACACAAAAGATTTTGTGCAACAAAAAAATTAAAAAAATCTTACGGCTTTAGGCGTTATTGAAAGTTGCGTGAGTCCACACAGTCACACGCTAAGAAAGGAAATTAGGATGGTTTTCGTGAATTGAACCTTCACATATCTTTAATGTGTTAATAATAATAATAAAAATTTAGTAGGGTACTTATTGGGTTCCGAAATTTATCGTCTATAGTGAATGACGCATTGCAACAAGTTGTAGGCCCGGATCTTCATACAAAAATATTGAAATATGTTGACAATTGTGCTGTCTTATCAGCCTCGTTTGAGACACATTTAGAATTGTTGCGAATTATTTTCAAGAATGACTCTTTAGTCTTCAGAAATGGTCTTTCTTTGTTTAACAATTACCCTTTTTGGGCATGGTCATTACGCCTCAAGGGTTAAAGAAAGACTCTAAATGCGTTGAAGTCATTAAGGCTCACCTCTGTTAATAAGCTTAGATCAGTCATCGGTTTATATTTTCGGCACTGCAAGTCCATCCGTGACTTTGTTAGAATAGCAGTTCCTCTTTTTTACAAACTTTTATGTAAAGGAAGGAAGTGAGTATGGAAACCGAAACATTAAGTCTTTCGATGGTCTTATGTTGTATCATCCAGATTTTAGTCAACCCATTGACATTAAAAGTGACGCCAGCTGATTATGCTTATCAGAAGTGCGGGGACGTTAAGATTATCCAGTATATTGGCCATACCTTGTCCCAAGCTAAAAGACTTACACAGTCACGAAAAAGGGGTGTTATTATGCTATCAGAAAATGGTCATGTATGTTACCTGGTAGGAATTTTTTTTACTGAATGTGACAATCAAGCATTGTTGTGGTTACACAAGGTTAAACAATAGAATGCTTGTTTCTTAGATGGAAATTAGAAATTCACCAGTGTAATTATGAAGTTTTACAGAGTCAATGTAAGGATAATAGATACTTGTTCCTTCTTTAATTTTTAGTGGCTGAGGTTTCTTATTTGCTCCTCTTGCGCCAGTTGTATTATTTCTTATCTCCTCTTCTGTTGTATTATTGTATATCTTGTGATCACTTAGTTGTTGAGTTTCCAACACTTGTACACTAGGTCAGCATGCCCGAATTCACTCTATATTTCGTTGTATGTGGTGGTGTTATATCTTTTTAACTTTTTTGACGGTTATTTTGTGATTAATACAATTTTTGCATTGATTTAGTAAAGTGGTGCCCCAACCTGCTTTGCCCATGGGCCACATTAAAATTTAGGACGATCTTTGCGGGCCAGAGTATCTTCTGACATAAATAGCATACAAATCGTACGCGTCGTTTAATTGCAGCTTTTAAACGCTAATACCGCAAACATAGGAAAACCTTTCACACATAAAGACAATTAATGTTTGTATAAATAGCATGAGGCCAAAATCAAATTTAAAACCAAGAATTAAAATTAAAGTTTATCATAACCATGTATAGATTAAGACGGAGAAATAAAACCTTCTTTCGACGTGTTTAAGGTAAACAAGTGCAACATATGTGGCGGGCGTAGGTTGGGCATCATTAATTTGGTACGTTATAACTATTTTAAACAGTTGTATAACATAACATGAATGTACAAGTAGATAGTTAGTTTCGTCTCTGTTTTCCTGGATTGAATATTAAATATTCCATTAATTTAATTACAAGAGTTGATATTTTTGACATTGGAAGATTATTATTATTATTATTTTGCAATGTATTGATTGTACAATCACAATAGGGAGTTCCCGCTATATTTTAATTTGTATTGCTTTGCTTTAGTAGTGAGAAGTTGTAACCGTAACCTTATTAAAAGAACGATAGCTTGTCTAGTATTAGTTTTGAGGTTGATGAACCATAGCTTATTTAAATTAATATCAAATGTGCGGTTTATTTATTTGGGCGTTTAATTGTGAATTATGTTGTAATCAATCGATCCAGTTACTTTTAATTTCCTTTTTTTTTATTTTATGTAAAATATCTTCCCCATGTATTTGTATGTTAGTGACGTTGGACAATTATACTGACTCGCGTGCTAATTTATAGGTAAAGCAATTTGGTAATGAGTAATTATCAGACGTTGTGTAAGTTTTGCAGAATGATATCGTGAATATGAAACCCAAACACCTCTAACCATACGCATCAACAACCTTCGTTACTCGTCCAAATCGCAACTGTCTCGTCTCCCATACTAGAATACATTTCTTATCACGGTCGCACATTTAACGAAACATTCTGTGTAAGTATCCTGAAAACTCTCAATCCTGATTCACCTGCCACAATTTAGAAGAAATAAGAGCAGACGTCCATCTCTATCCTCTCCACCAACCATGAACCTGACCATAACTCCATGTAATACCCTGCAGCTCAGTTCTTCGGTGCTTCCATCCTTCCTCTAATTCCTTCCGTTTTTTCGGCCTCACCCAGTGTTACTTAAAGTCTTTAAATGAAAATTCGAAATTCTTCCGTTTTTTATTTTATTCAGTTGTCTTTTTTATTATTACCCTTTATCTAATTTATTATTATTATTATTATTCTCTACTTCCGCTGATTCTTCACCAGCTTATTCCGTTAGGAAGGCTGTCACCTACTCCTCACTAGTTACATACTCCCTCCGCACTACTTTCGTCATCTAGTGCTTTTTCCGACCCCATTAGTAATTTTCCCGCTTCAATGATCTTGCCATTGTGTTACCTGGTTTAAGTTTGTCGTACTATGTGACCACATATTTAGGAAGCGCTGCCACCTTTCTATATGTGTTTCAAGTGCCTCAAACCTGCTTGCTTCTACTAGCGTGTTAGTATCATTTTCTTTTCCTACGTTTCTTTTGTGTGAGAGAGGTGAGAGAAGGTGGGGAGGTGAGTGTATGTATGAGTAAATGATTGAACGCATATATTTTTTCTTCCAGGTTTTGGACGAAACATCACTTGATGGAGTTGTTAAATATATTAACGAAGGCAAGGCAAAACATATTGTTACAATGGCAGGAGCTGGAATATCAACATGTAAGTGCATTTAAAAAAAAAGTAATTAAGAATAATTGTTTAAAGGTTTGTTGTACCTACTACTACAAGTTTTTGTTTACTACCAATTTCTTTTATATCTATTCTTGTTACTTACCTCTGTGGACTAGTGACGTCACGACAAATATCTTACGAGGAGACCTGGAGAAGCTAGTCGCTAGCCTCGTTTAAAAAGCACTTGATATAGAACATGGTATGTTGACAGTAAAATGTAAGTCATGTATCATTTTAGGTGGTGTAGAGAATTTGTGTTGTTGTAACGGCTGTGTTCAAACTGTAAATCTTAGTACGGATTTGTAATGAAGACGAAGCAACATTTCCTGCCCATTGTTGCATCGTTATGTCAAACTTTATCCCTTATAATGTGGAAGGCAATAGAGGTGGCCACTGCGAATTGGAGATAAAGTAACCGTGGTTTATAGTTAATGAAGCTATTTTAATATTACTTGCTTGAGAATTTCTTCACAATTACTGCAAATTTCAGATATAGCATTAGAACAAGAAGAAATGTATGTTAAATTTGATTGTAAAAACGAAACGACGTATCTATATAGAGAGACAAATCGAACATGCGGGGCTCACAAATGATTCAGACAGAGTTAATTAGAGAAGTAAGTTAAGTTCATCAACTTTGAAGTAAAGTTGAAGTACATAATTCTGAACTATTTGATCCAGAATCAAAACTGTAGAGACCGAATTTATTAAAGGTTGAGGCATTAATTCGCAGAGATAAATCCGATCAACGTAGTGAGTAAGGTTATCGAAGTGCCAGTAGCCAAGTCAAATGTAAAAGTTTTATAAATGTAATTTGAGAAAGCAAAATAGTTACTAAGAAATGCTAATAGTTGGTAACGGATTTCATAAGTAAAATATACGTTAATACGTTAATAGCCGTTCTGTGTTAGTGATATATGTTCGAACTTGGCAACCCTTGCCAATATTTCCATATAGTCACAGTTTATGTACTTCTGTTAATTCCCCTGTTTCTTGATCATACCTTTCAGAAGCTTCGTAATGGAAAGGACGAGTACGTAGTCGCTGTGCGGTCGGGGACCTTTAATATTTCAGGATAAATGGATTCTTCGCAAGACTCGCTAGGATTCGGTACATAAACTTGGATGTGTTGTTAATTAAGATGCCTGCTTGTATGAACATAGATGGGACGAAACTTAATTTAATATACCTGGCCAAGGAGTGTTTTACTCCGGCACGCAAACATTCGCTGCATAATAAAAACTAGTTCTTCTGACGTCAAAA
>JAGDQP010027816.1:6271-24646 GCA_022664845.1 Lepisma saccharinum
GGGTAATTTTTGCGACGTGTTGTCCGCAATTTTAATGTTGGGACTGTTTTTTTTTTTTTTTTTTAGATCAATTTCAAAGTTGACTGGGATTAAGTCTATGCCAGTCACATATCTTGAGGAATGATGTCTCACGGCGATCACGACATAAATTAAAGAGAGGGGAAAGAATAGGTTCGAGTTTGTATATAAATACCATCCCTGGTGTAGCTGAGGATGACACAAGGAAACTTTAGTGAGAATGCTTAGCCTGAGCAGGTTTTGAACAGCCATTCGACCTCCCCATTGTTGCTTGTTAGTCCAACGCTACGCCGTCTTGGTGGTTTCTCATTTTTGAAGTTCCCACAAACTTGATGGTTCTGCTTGCACGAATTTCGCTTTAAATCAATATGACTACTCCTTATTCATTATCATTACATACAGTATTTGCGTCGTAAATTCTAAGCTCGATGGTCATCATAGTGGACAGACAGACTGCCGAAAGGAAACCATGAAGTATTTCTGACTAAATATTGATAAAGTTATTGAACTCTGAAAATAGAAGGAAGAGAAACTATTTCATCTGTCTAGTAGGTTCAGTAGATCTTACAGACGAAAAAAGTTATAGATATTGCCATAGAAAATATATGGGGAAGATTTAAGCTAGATTACTGAAGTAAATCTGGAATCAGCTTCTAATCCCATTCGTAAAGGTGCTAATGTGATTTGAAGTGCAGGAAGCTAAACAAATTAGAAGGACCTACTGCCTTCAGAGTTATCAGATAAAAAGATGGCTCAATAGATCCAAGTCACTATAACCCTGATCTGAAATTAGTTTCTCTGTAGCTTTCGTTTAAACGTGATTTCTTAAACTGAGAAGACCTAACAATTGTAAAAGACCGCTGTCCTCAAAGTCACTAGCTTCTAGATAAATCAGGATCGCTGAACCGAAATCTGAAAACAGTTTTTCTCTGTTTTTGTTGAGGCACTAGTTTTAGTTACAGACGAACAAAATGAAATTAATACCATACTTTTCTTTTTTGGTGTGTACGTCAGCTAAAAACGATTTTAAAAAAAATATAATTCTATGTTTAAGTGTTTTAAACAATGCCTGTATGTTATGGATTTATGTTTGAACAAAATGCTTTCCAAATATGCTTCAAAATGCTGCGAATTTATGTGTAGTCTCATGGAGGGTGATAGTGATCTGAGCTAAGAAAGATGGCGGTACTGGGCGGGACTTATCAGTTATGGCAGGCTTCACGTTCCTGGCGAAATCGCAAATCCTCTATAAGAAGAACCTTGAACGTAAATCCTGGGATTTCGTCAGAAGTATCTTTTGCTGTGAGCATTAATATCCACTTTCCACAAATAAAAACGCACTAATTATTTTGGATTGAACATTTCGAAGCATATGAACTTATACAAAAATTGCCGTATGCTTGTGTGCATTTATGTATTTGCTTGATAACAACAACAACAATAACAACATCAAGAAATCGTAACAATTGTCAGAATGCACAGTTTATGTATTCTTGAGCGACTGGAGTGTGATGAATACTGAGTGCTGCTAACACCCTGAGATTATAGTTCTTCGAGCATCAATGATGGTTGAAATAATATGAAACAGTGTTCTGTCACTTCCAGTGTTTTTCAAGTATTCGTTCTCTACCAAAGCGAGAGAGAGAGACAACGCTTGGATTCTGTTCTCTTGTCGAACACTCCAAAACAATTGATCGAACCAATGATTCACAGTAAGGAACTACGCGGATCAGGGTTGTCATCCGAAGGAGTACAGCATGGCTATGGGAGAGGGCTCCAAGCAGGTGTCGGACACTGGCAGTTGCGTCGAGTCTTTTTCGACTTGGGTGAACGCTGCAAAAGAAATAAGAGAACAACATAGATTGGATATAATTTTCAACGTATTCCCACACAGAATAACATTCTTTCATCAACTGTATGTTAGCCCTTGTACTTATAGGGTGATATAATGTCATTGTGCAACAATGCAAAACATCTGTTTAGCCAATAAAAAGAATCACAACAGTAATTTAACCTAGAAAAATTTAATCTAGACGAAAGTTATGAAAGACATTAATTTATCCCAACAAATGTTCTTTTTTTTCTTTCTTATTCTTGACCATGATGCTTTACGACACATTATCATAAAGTTTTAGAAGTCACCCCGCTAGGAAACACGGAACGACACAGAAAGTACGCAATTTCAAAAAGCTTGTTCGATTATGGCCGTGGGCTACGAATCAGCACTAGAGAGGCACAAAATTCAGATTTTACTACAAACCATCCTGATTGCAGATTTCCCTAGTTTGTCTCAATTTCATTAGGCGAATACCGTAATGTTATGCACACTAAAGTCCTGGCAGTTAACTCCGCCACCGCTTTCCCGGGAAAAGTACTCGACGATTGACTCCTCCCTCACTGTCAGACTATAGCTGCCTGTTTAACCATTCTTAATACAAATTAAATAATAAAGACACACGAGTAGGCCTATATGTTTTTCATAGTAATAAGCATGTACTAGTTATTTTCCTTTGTTAATTAATTTTTTGGCTCTTACGCAACTTTGGCTCAGGCTACCATATTTGTATGGTATTTGTTTAGTTGTTGATACCTATCGTAAAGCATTATTATTTACAATATGTGTAATAAAGTTTCTGTGTCTTTAAGGTAAATCAGCTACGCAAATTCAAAATCAAATTAGTAATATATGGCAATAAAAAGCCATCCTATAGGCCGATTGAATACAAGAAACGAAAATTCTAGAGTGGATAGAAGAGAACTTATGAAGAACAATGACCAGGACATCTCTTCATTAATTATTACAAGGCTGCTCTTGAAAAAAAATGAAGAGTTGTCCTCAGAAAACAGAAGCATAACAATTGAAACTATTGTGTGTGAATAAAAAAGACTAAGAATTACGACATTAGTTTGAAACTCCAGAAACGAGTAGCTGCTCCACCACCTTCAAAGTTCCTCGCCTGATGGCGTCCTTGTATTCTAAAGCTTGATCGAGCAATGCCAGCGACAAAAGTAGTAAAAATTAGTTCTAAAGAACTGAAAATGAGCTCAAACGAATTCATACATTAAACTGCCAAAAATTCGAAAATAAAGGGGCGATACCATTAGTTCCCCTTAAAAGTCTCACGCGTTTTCTTTACAATGTGTTTGCGGCCATCGACTATTTTACCATGGACTAAATATTAGAAAACTCAACGTAAAATTTTGCGTCGGACAGAGTAGTCAGTCACCGAGACTATCGAAAGGCTTTCTAAAGTCAACGGCGACAAAGCAATGGGCGCGCCCGAGGTTCTAAGTAGTACTCGGAATTCCAAGAAGAGTAGAATACAAGTGGAGTGGATCTAGCCTTAATTCAAGGTACAATCTAAGCATTCGCTCCGTGCGACTGAAGGAAACCAAAACGTGCATAGCTACCGCTATTGAGCGTTATTGAGCGTGCATAGCTATTGAGCGTTATTCGCCAATAAACTACAGGTACAGAATCATATTAAAAGATGCAACCAAACCCTATAGTTCTGAGATTACGGTCGCTGATTTCGAGTAAGCATTTAATAGTGGCGCTAGTTCGAGTCCCGTGCACTTCAGCCGTTCTGACTAGATTTTCCGGATTCTCATAAGCCCTACCAAAGCGAATGCCGGGATAATATGTTCAATAGAGATCAGGTCTGCTATATTGTATATTCCTTGCCCTACATCAATAGCATAGTTTGAGATCGGTGCTTTAATGGTCAGAAATTTGGATTTGTTTTTATATTAAGAGAACCAAAGAATCAGAAATTAGTGCAATTTATCAGGTTGGCTAAGACAAAATTGAAAAATTGGCTCAAAAACTAATTAAAATAACCAACATTTTATACGCACCAGTAAACTGGATGCCTCTAGCTCCTTCCTCCACTCGAAATGGTCGCAGCCTGATTTCTTGTGTGTTAACGTAAGAATTCGAATTTTATTTTTAAGGCTTTTAGGCAACTTTTGCTCAGGCCGGGTTAACGTAAGAGTTAGTAGCCTTGCCCGTTGGGAGTAGTGTATTGTGGAAGCCATGGATCGCGGACTTGAGTATCTCTGTTTGACACGGACAGATTGAAGGTATCAGAAGAATGGAGCACTTCCCAGCTGACCAATGATCCTTCATTTTCTCTGGCAACAGTAACCCTGAAGAAGTACATGAATACCAGAGAGCCATCAACGTCACATCAACAATGTAGGCACTCACAGGTGTGACAAGAACGGGGGCGTCAGTAACTGACAAGGATGGAGGGGATCATTGCATCAAATCACAGCGTAATTCAATACTAGTGCCTTTCTACCCATCGGTCAATGTACTGTAGAGTGCTGTACTGTACACTGCTTGAATGAGTTTTGGTAGTCCTTGACCAACACGGGTATTATCGCTAATACTCCGGTAGCGCCTCATTTAGGTCAGATTACATCGACTTTGGACAGTAGATGCCTGGAGCCAAGTCACTAGGTCTGATAAATCACGTTTCCAGCTGATTTGAGCAGATGGTTCGCTCTCTATGTGAAGGAGACTGTATAAGTTATGAATGCATCCTGTCTATGCAAATTGGTTATGGTGTGAGGTGTATTATGTTGGAAGTCGCAAGAAAAATTGGAGGCTGATTTGAAAAGTGGGGCGTACAGAGTTTTAGAGTGTTCAACAAACATTACTGATAATCAGATACCTCATTGGTTTCTGCGCTCACCGGATTTGAGCACCTTGCAGACCTCACTCAATGGCTTTAGCCACACGCAGCAAAAGTACAGCAGTGTTATATTCGGTTATTTAACGTTTCTGGACAAATATACCCACGCAGTGACTCCAACACCATATAAACTCCATGCCATGCTGAATAACCGCGCTTCAGGTAAACGCTGTTTCTTGCAGCACTCGAAGGGATTTACTCTCTCGACTTGGGAAACATTCCCGTACCCTAATAACAACTTAGATAATCTTTACACACAAATACAAAACAATACAAAAAAAATGTATTTTTTTTTTCGTATAACCTTAATTCTATTCAAATAAAGTCTAGAATTGTTTCTCTAAAACACAAGGAAAGAAAACATTAGCAAAAACAGTGAACAGGGAAAACCAGGTAGGCTAAGTCCAAATCTCAAGCCAATATCATGAATTATATTTATTATTTCTTTCTTTTTCTCTCCTTCCGCGAACAGATTTTTTTCCTTGTTACTTTCAGGCAGGCTGATATGTCTTTTCATGGTACTTTTTATGTCTTCGGCCCTTATGTCTCGTGTACAATGGATACTATTTTGTACACTATTGGCAGCCGGATGTGGATTTAACCACCCTGATTGAAGAAAATGGTCTCTGATGTTCAAGGAAGGTCAATTACCAATTAGATATTAATTTACTACATGAAAAGGATGAACTGTCTCATAGTAGGAACTACAAAATTACTTTTAAAAAATCAATAAAAACTAATGAGAAACTACAGTGGTTAGTAACAAAAGTAAAAACCATATGACCAACCTTGTTTACTTCGAGATCGGTTCTGATTCAAAATTTCTATTAATTATTAAAACAAAATAATAATAATTGATTACAAAAAACACGCTGAAATAAACACAGTGCCCTGAATTTATCATTGAACAATACAGGGTTCTTCTCTCGTGCTTTTATCTTTGGTTTAGATACAGAGAGACCCTAGAGAACTTCTCTTCTCTTCTCACTCGATACAGTGAAGACAAAAAAAAAAAAAAAAAAAAATCTCGCCATTCGTGATCGTATTGATCTGTTCCTCCCCCGCTGATCGATATAGTTCCTTGATTGAAGTAGCTAGCTTACCATTTTAAAACCTTCTTCTGCGCGATTGGAACCCGAAAGTTCAAAATTATTGCTGTCTATCGCTGAACGCTAGCTAGACTACGAAATATTAAGCTAATTTAATTGTTAGCATTGCCGACTAAAAGTCATAAAATATGGGACACGAAATACAGGGACGAAGAAATATTTTAAGGAGTACGAATTACAGAGACAAGGGAATACTTTCTTTTATTTAGTACTTGAACTAAGAAATGAGCAGCTCTCTCGAAGTGGAGCTTGTAAATTTGAATTTCAATGTATGACTTCATGGGAATAGGGTAGGGGAAAGGATGCGGGAAGGAGTCGATCAGAGCCTAAGTTCAAGGTCCCATCCCGGTATTTGCCTGGTGGGATTGAGGAACACCCTGGAAAAATCTCAGTCAGAATAGTCAGCCAGCAGTATCGAACCAAGAACCTACCGAAAATGAAGTCATTGTTTTACTAACAGAGCTACGGCCACTCGATGGAGCTTCATATGTTTATAGAATTAGGAAGACCATGTGCAATGCCCTGCTAAACTAAACTAAATGCCTTGCTACGACTTAGAGTCTTGGCGGGCCTGCCAAGCGGCATTGATTCAAAGAGGGGGGCACGAGACCAGTGAATCAACTACCCCATCTTTTCATTTGGGATTTGAGACCTGAGGCCTCTACTTCTTAATTCGAGTAGTTCCCATATAGACATTGGAAGCTCCCATCTGGAAACGAACCAGGGACCACTCACACCGAAATCGAGGGCGTTAAGTATTCGGTTACGTAGGAATTGAAACTAACTTAGATGCTTTTCGCGGTGAACTAGTTTTAATGCAATCAAATTGTGAGGAATTTGCTGGTGTGTAGTTACCCACACTGTAAAGGAGAAGAGCTTGAAACACAATCTAAATTCTGATGGGTGATAAACTCGCCTTTTAATTCTATAATATATTTAACACTTTTAACTCACATTTCTTGCCTTAGTTCTATTACAAACATAGTTTAGACGGTTAAAATACTTGTAAAGAATTCAAAATATGTTAGAGTTTCTTGTTGACTTTAATTTTAATATTTGAAGCAAGCTAAAGAATATTGTTCATAAGCACAAGGCGGAAATTCGTACAAATTTTTCTTTTGCTATTATCAAACGCCGGGTGACACTTTTGGAATCAGAACCGTTCGAAGAAGGAAGAGAGACCATGCGGTGCGTGGCGTTCCTGCCTCTAATGACTGAGAAATTGGTTTGACAAATGGACACTAGCTTACCGTTCTGTTGAGGGTGTCGATGGTGGTGATGATGGTGGTGATGGTGATGGAAGTGTGGATCTTGTTGGTTGGGGTGTTGGTGGTGTTTCTGTTTTGCCTGAGCCAAATGTTTCTTCTGCCTCGCGCGGGAGTTCTGGAACCACACCTGCGTCACTCGTTTGCTAAGACCCGTAATCTGAGCTATCCTTTCCAAGTCCTGGCCGTCTGGGTTCGAGTCCAGCTGGAAGTTCGCCTGAAGCACTTGCAGTTGCTCATCCGTGAAGGTTGTTCGCACTCTCTTTGTCTTCGTTTTGTGTTGGCCTTCACCGTCTGTTGTCTCTAGAAGTAATGAAAAGGAAAGAGAAAAAAAGTTCCTGATCATATTCTGCGAAACAAGTTTTGTATTGTATACAACATATTAGGATTAAAATCTCTTTTGAAAAACTTTATTATGTGAAGGGCATGAGCGAGAACAATGGTAATCTTCATTGTCAAGAAGGACAATCTTATAAAGGTTGAAAATACATAACATACTGAAGTTATTGAAGTTTATTGTTGATATAACCACAAAGGAAGACTGTTACTGTAGGAGAGCCATTGTTCATATAACCTATTCTGTCTTTAAAGGCCATTTTTGCGGTTATCACCATTTAATTAAAAGCTAATTGATTTATCGAAAAAGTGAAAACTAAGAAAGAATTCTACTATTACTTTCTGTGCTTAGAGAAAGAACAATTAAGTTGGTTATCACAATTTAGTGAAAAGTAATGAACCTAATAAAATAGCAATTAATTGATAACTGCTCTTCACAAAATAGTGGTAACTAATTCTTCTTCCTCTAAGCACAAAAATTAATAATAGAACTCTTTTTTTTTATCTTTCACTTTTTCGATAAATCTATAGTTTTTGAGTATATCGAGGAAAATAACAAACTTGGATCTCAAAGGTATTCAGTACTCCTTTCATCTCGGTGTTTATTATCATTATTTTCGCTCATGTCCTTGATATGGTAGAAACTAAATACTCAGTTTTATCGTATTTTTTACTTCTTTTGTATTACTTTACGATGTAAATTGGCAATTATTATGTGTATGTAAGGAGAACATTTTCATATTATTATTTTGTCCTTTGATGTCAAGTTTCGCTTGACAGCGGGTACGTACAATTCTATTCGAATCAGTCTCTTGACGTATACTCTTATTTTTCAACCCTTATTCTTCTGTATCACGGATCACTTGGTAACTACCATTGGTGGTACCACAAATACACTTTAGTAGCTTCTCTAAATGTTACGAGCAGTCAACTCCCTAAGACTTCCATAAACAAAATAATAATAATTGCTGAACACTTATGCACATTGTAGGCTGATTATGAACAATTTTCTATTTTGTAAGTTTGAATAATAATCATTACTCGAAACTTCATCTATGAATGCTTCATCTATGCTTCTGTTCTCTCTCCGTTTAGGTTATACTATGCCTATCAGCTTGAACACTTATTTATACAGACCATATTTATCTTTTAACACTCTGAAGATTTCAAATTGTAATGATAATGATGATGGGTGTTCTACCCGAAGGCAGGTCCTGACCCGAAGGTTAATAAGCAAAGTGACCTTATGGTGATTTACCATTTATTTCCATCTGATGAAACTGACGTCCTAAGGAGGGAACCTACAGTTTAACGTGGGCTCCAAACTATTGGTGTCAACACCGGGGAAGCATATTTCCTTTCTACACATTATTTGGGACCCTGTGAGTAAAGGCTGCAACGTTATTGGCATATGTTATGTTCTTCCAGATATGTTATACTGGCGAGTCTGTGAGCTAACTCTGTTTTATGAAAATAATGCACAGCTTCAACACTTGAAAATATGACGTATATTTGGAGTCTATACATAATTGCTTCCATGCGAAATCAACGATTTCTATAATAATGAAAACTTCAAATATAGTCAGTATAAACTTGGCTATTTGTGTTGAAGCAGGATAATATTTTGTTTCATTTTATATATAACAATAATGAAACTTCGTAGTTTTGAGTACAGAGGAAGCTAATAAGATAAGTGTATCGATTATGGCCCGGGTCCCCAATATGCCCCCCCCCCCAGATCTCTGCAACTTTCCGTTGGTGCTACTACATGTCACCGTAAACTATATCCTCATGACAAGAGAAAGCATTTTTGCGCGATTGCGAGTGTAGTGAGCGGCGGTAGCTTTAGTTGAAGTGGCATATTGAGCAACAAAATATTTTGCTGTTATTTCAGCAAAGTAAGTAATGTTTCATTCCCGTATCTATTGTTGAAAACCTAATCAGTATAATGCATGGATAATGTAGCTATGTGATCATACTTGAACACAAAATTTGTGTGACGTGATGCATTGCATTGTGTAACTAGCAGGCGCCAGAAAAAGTAAAGAAGTCAATAGTGTGCAATATGGCCCACCGGGCAGCACGCAGTTAAGATGGCGTATATTGGGATAAATGCAGTCATAACTGTTTAAAATGAAAGAATTGGGTATTTGAAATGTTTGTACTGAACATTCATCATCATAATGTTTAGTAATTTAAACGAAGACCAGGTAATAAGGAAGCTACCAATTCCAATACAAAGAATAAGAAGATAAAACCAAATCAAAGCAATTGTTATCACTTTAAAGCGCCCAGAATTTCATCAGTTTGCTTCTAATAGTCCTGAAGAACCGACACCGAGTTGTTCCAAGTTAGTTTTGTTACCTTTGTCAGGAAGACAATGTTGCAGACTTGCGTCTGTGTATCGTGTCGCAAATACGTTCAAGAAGAGTGTGCTGGAATCACCGCTAAAGATCACGGACTATTTCTTTGCCCCTCATATGAGATATGACTTTTTAAACATCTTTGTTTCTGTTACACTTCTTGTTTATTCATATATTTTTCTTCTTGTATATTCACTTGTTTTTAACGAATTTTGATACATTGTATTAATACAATATTGTTGCTTTTGCAATATCGTATAAATTATGTATGCTTGTAAGTACTTAGGATATATGAGTAATACAGAAAAATTACACATCACTTTTGCTATACTCTTGTTTTCTATAGTGGACAATATTGGAAATACCATGTTCACAATATGGCCCACTTGCAACATTTTAGTTTTCGATTTATTACATTTTTATACGTCGTTTCTAGGAAACAGATTTATTTTTTCATTTGTTCAAATAGTCTCCCAACTTGATAGTTCAGTCGATTCGCACGAAGAAATAGTTTATCTTGTTGAAAACAATCAACGAAGTTAAGGTGGACCATATTCGGCCCCCTTACCTTAGTTAAAATAAGTAAAACTGTTACAGAACATCCTTATTTCAGATACTGTAAACTTCACATTCAACTTATGTCTCATATCAGTGTCTCTAGTGACCTAAAGGACAGCTTCAAACTGTGAACATTCAGGATGATTGATATGCGTTGTATTCTTGTGATCTTTCAAAAATATAATAAAGTACAGTAATAGCTTTCAGAAAATAATTACTGACTTGGCGCACCACACCTTCGCAACTTAATTTCATACTACAGCGTTTGCTCACAGGGTACCTAATAATGTGCAGAAAGCAAATATGCCACTGGGAATCGAACCCGGGAACCTATTGGTTACAATGACTCCACTCGTTGTGAAAGGTACATTAAACATCCGTTATTATTAATACTTTTTGTTGACAATTTTTTCTTTTTTCCATAATAAAAAGTTCTCTAGCTTCTAAATAGAATTTTCTCAACACTACACGAAATTTTCGGATTAGAGTTACTAAGTCTATTAATAGTAATCGATATAATAAGAGCATGTTTTCTATATAATAACTTAAGCTCATGTGCGTCGTCGCGAGGCGAATGAAACAATTATCAGCTTATAGCCTGATTTATAGCAGTTCATTCTTATTTTCTTTGCTTTATTCTTGATTGAATATGAAAGAATCGTATTGAAGACTTCCTTATATGCAAGCCAAAAAATAAAGATGCGGTGCGGGTTACATAAGAGTAGAATATGTTCCCCAGTAGCACACAAATATGTTTTGACGTTGATTTTTTTGTTTATTTCGTAGGTTAACCGTTATTGGTAGAAAAAAATTCAACAAAGTCTTAATATTGTTGTTAGTTTGACGTGGGTTCAACTATTATTTTCAACTATGGTATAGATTTCGTTCCATGGGATTCTTTCTAATTTAATGGAATAAAATGTGTAAATTAAAAGCTAATTGAATGCCATTAATTATTATTTTGTGTTCTCTTTGGATGCTGAAAACACGTTGAATTTCAATCTATATTCCAACAAAAAATTGATTTCGTTGATAGGATATTAATGTAACGTGTTCTAACTATTATATTGAACTGTGACCTAGATTACGCTTCATATGTCTTTCCAAGTTAATTGCATAAAAGTTGGGCTTAAAAGCGAATAGAATAAAATTAACTATTTTTTTTTTTTTTTGCATATTCTCATTTGCATGTTGAAAACAGATTGAACTTTATTTTTCAACGAACATTTATTTAACTTCGTTAATAGGGCGTTAATATGAAGTGTTTTGAATTTTCCTTTTCAACCATGACATGGATTTTGCTTTATATGCGTTTTTCTAAAGCGACATAATTATTACACTTGTTGAGAAATGCAAATTTAATAGTGCAGCGGTGGTCAAAGTGTTAAAGAAGGAAAAAATGAAGATAACAAAGAAAAAAGTAAATATTCTTTATTCTTATTCTTACATGATGGTGAAACGTCGCGTCTGGATTTGTGGCGATTCAAGACTGCCTTTACCTCGTCTCCGTAACATGAAGGGAATAGTAAAAGAGTAGTGACTATTAAGGCGACTTCATGGGTGAGTGGTAGCGTGTCGAGCTACCAACGACGAGTGCGGAAAGTTTCATTTACGAATTCCACAACAGACGGTTGGATTATTTACTGTTGGGAAAATAATATATCATGTTGAAAGCAACGGACAAAATGCAGCTAGATGTGTATATATCAATAGGCAGCAACCATGCTCTGTTTTGGGCAACTGCACCCGTTTCTTCATCGTCCGCTTCTTGATTTCAACTTGTTTCTTCTTAACCATTATTCAATGTCGAATAAACAGTTGAACAGGCGGTCATTTCGGTACATTTACAAAGTTAAAATTACTTTTCGGTACTAACATTTAATCCACGTATTTTCAACGTATATGTGCTCTTAGGGTCAGTAGTAAAAATGGTAACTCGAGAGAGGTGAAAATACCCTTACCCTGGAACTGAAAATTTCGATAAGACATTCTCTCCCTCTGGCTGGACATTGGATAAAACATTAAAAAATCATATTCGAAATACTCAAATTAATAAATAATATCATAACCTACTCTGATGACCTTCCTCCTGCATTCTAAAATAGAACTGAACTCTTCTTTTATGTACATTAATAATTGAAATTGAAATTACATTGAGTATTATGTGGTTTACTTGTAATTTATATCTAGGTACTGGCATCTACACTACCTACCGCAAGTCTGATAACATGATTTGGTAAAAAGGGATTAGGAAGGTACTGGGGAGAGTCAACATTTTAGGTACAAATTTGGGTTTCCTTGGTAGAATTCGAAAAATTCTTGAGAAATCTCGGCCAGAATGGCTAGCATTGGGCAGCATTCGAACACCCTCAACGACTCTGCAGTCCGAAGTAAAGGATTAAAGTAAATTTTCGGGTTTAATTGACAAAACAGGTGAAGTATGCGATAAGATTAGATAATTTGCAAGACCATAAGATAATTTGCAAAATGTGTTCTTGTTCTTTGGTTTATACCTCATGGCCGGACATAAAAATGCAAATTTGTTTCTAGTCGACGTCTGATACAAATAGAGCACGTTTCTTTCCACAACTACGTATATCCTACTTATCTAAATATTCTGCAAAATTCTACACTTGCACCTCTTTTGGCTCAGAATATGTTTGGTTTGCCGCTGATATTTGCTCACCCTGCACAATGCGCATGTGGTAATAATGAGGTGGCAAGTATTATCTCAATCAAGTGTTATTAAGTACAAAGCACAAATGGCTGTGTTAATTCAACACTTTTTGGTGTTCCAGGGCGACCTCCACCTTTTTTTTTTTTGTGTTAAATCAACACCGTTTGTTGTGTGACCTCTGTGATTCAACACAATGGATGTGTTGTCAGTGCTGATTCAATACTATGGAGGGTGTCACGTTCATTATCATATGAACATCCCTCAACATGCCAACACTGGTTGACCGTGACTAAAATTTCGATTAGAATATTGAATAGTTTCCATACCACCAACTGCGGTTTTCATTCCAGACATTTCTCGACGACATTTCGCTTAATTGATCTTGCAAGGAATAACGAAGCTTGCGCAAGTTTGTCACCTACTGTGCCGATGTTCCGTAATATTAAGCAGGCCAAAATAATGTACAGCATTGACAACTACAGCCTAAGACAAATAACCTGCCTTATCATCGCGCATACTTGACAAAAATTCTAGTCTATTTATTAAATACATGTTCTTACTAATTATGTTAATTTTCTACTCTTTAGCGTATTCGGTTTACTGTTTTTTAAACTTATTGTATTATTTATATAGACAACAGGTAATCAAACCGAACATATTACATACCATACCTGAAACACAATCATTTGTTAATAATATTTGTGGAGTAAATTATATGAATATTGACGCTAAATGATACAGATTGATCGAAAAATAATAAACTATATATTTAACTTGTAAACACAAAGACATATAGGATACAATTCTTAACCTCTTAACTCTGTGTTACTAACTTTTATTCAATTGTTCTCTAAAACATCTATCTAAAGAAAGTGAATAATCATCATTCATGACCTCACAAAAAGTTCTCGCAGAGAAGGTATTCTTCATATCGTAATATTCCTGTGAATTTATGTTGTGCTCATTGGGTAGAACAAAGGGTACACGGAATTGATTTTATCCCAGAACCAGTCTTACTACAAAACTATACAAGTGCGATACAAATTAATAAAATGAGCGTCCCGAACCCGAGACTATAATAAGTTTCTAGAAACGAGGCCGTCTTCTTCTTTAGTGATCAACCCTCAGAGAAGTAGGTTCGAGTCCTGCACCAATCCGTTGCAATTGATATGCAGGTAGCAACGGGCATCAGTCCGTTGCAACTGATATGTCCAGGGATGTACCAGACCCGTTGCAGTCGTGTGTGCAGGTTTGCGGTTCAAAGGGGATACACCAGTTCCGTTGCAAACATGTGTGTGTCAGGTAAGGAAGGATTCATACCAGTTCCGTTGCAAACATGTGTATGATGGATTGCTTTGGCTCAGACCAGCCGACAAGCAGGAAGGTAGAGAGAGGTGACCACCCAAGCGATGAGTGATACTGGTAGCCTAGATGTTCGGATATTTATAGGTCTTTTTTGGGAGTGGTCCTCTAAGTCACTCCTTCAGCTGTGCTGGCTCCATCTAGCTGCGACACCAACTCCATCTACGGTTGTTGCTTGAACTGTTGTTGTCGTCTGCTTCTACGATGGTTTGTGTCATTTACTATTTGCTTACGTTGCTTGTAGTACACACATTTGTTTACATAGCGTAGTACACACTTCATTGTTTGTTTACATCTTGAGTGGGTGACACGTGCTCTCAGGGAAGCGGATCATTATAATATAACATAAACACGAGGAGGCTGATGAAACTTTGCTCGGAAACTACTTCCAGTTCAATGGATATTGTAAATTTCTTGCAAAATGAAGCGTTTGAACAATAAGACTGGTGGTAACTGTCAGATTTTGAACGGTTTTTAAGACATAGATATAGATGTTGAGCGAAAAAAAAATCTTAAGAAATTTTGAGCAATAAAACAATTTTGAATAAACGATTGGTTACACAAAGTGCAGAAATACAGTTTTAAATTTCTTATAGGGTTATGAGAATTACAATTTTGCCAACTCCATGAAAATATTGTGTGTTTTTTTTTTGTTATAAATGGCAATGCAATCAAGTTTTATAACAACATACAGGTATTCATGAGTTAGATTTCGTCGTGTTTATGTTCTAGTATTGCTAATTCCAGCGAATATAGTTGAGAAAAATTAATTGGATCAGATAAGATAAAATTAATTGTATGGGCGGTAACAGCACTATGGTTTATGCCAGTCGGAAAAATTAATCGGAGTTAAATATTTTATTATTAGAAAATTATGCTTTTCTTCTTACACGGTAAACTGATTTTCAGTTACTGTGATAGGAGTATCAAGCAAATGTAAAATGTTTCAACTTTTACAATCTGAGATTAACGTAAGGAAGGATTCTCATTTGTTTAAGTTTAGTTAAATTCTTTCTTACTCGATGTTGGGCAGTAATAATCAATATATCGATAATTCTTGGAAATTCTGCTGAATGATCATAGTCTATTATATATTGTAGTTCCTAAACGGCAAATCATATTCGGAATCCTACTCAAGAAGAAAACAATTGAATTAAATTTTTAAGAAAAGGAAAACTGACGATGCTTTCTACGCGTATTTATATATTTCAGACGAATCTCACCTTAGAAGTATTCCCTGTATTTCTTCGTTTCCCAAATGCTTCCAAATTCTAAATGTATATATATTTTTAAGCTTTTGGTCCTCCTTTAAAGATTTCGAATTATTTGTGGTAAAGTTTAATTTATTTCATTTTTCTATTTTATGGGCTGAACAGGCAGCAATGATCCAAGATCGTCACACGTCAGAGAAATTACGTCTCTCGGACAGAACTCATCGAAAGAGGGAGATGGTAAAGTGTTAGTGTCTTCATCTAAATGCAATTCCGGTATTCACTTGCTGAAGCGATTGTAAACTCTGGAAAATTCAGTCGGGATAGGTGGTTGTGGGGCTCGAATCTACTCAGAGCAGATGCGAAGTTTGCTACCATAACCACTGTAATCAAAGGTACGAAAGTACCTCACAAAAGTCCCCATATTCATTCACAAAGAGATCAAATACGTATTTAGATAGGATAGCATTTTATTTATTTATTGCATCGTTGAAATTTATAACTAAAGTGATAAGTATCTTACATATTGATGTGACATTTCCGTTACTTTTGGCGTTGGGTAAATAAATACACAAGTTGGAGCATAGAATCGTGAAAAAAAAAAAATAATAATTACTCGTAATGTTAAAAATTACAAACCATCAGTTGAACTTCTTCCGCCATCTATGAGTTCTTGATAGTGAGACTTGCAGAGCACCCTGTTGTCGAAGAGAGCAAACTCTTCTCCCGTACTCAACTGCCTCTTGCAGGAGTCGCAGGCGAAACACGCCAGATGGTAAACATGTTCCCGCGCTCGACGAACCCAGTCGGTCGCTGAGATAGAACGACAACACTTGGAACATTTGGCTCCGAAATATCTGCAGGGGAATAAGAACAGACAAATAGATCTCATAACTTTGTAAATAAAAAATTATCAAAGACACTACCGCGTAAACATTCTTGAATATAACATTAAATAAACAGCTATCCCAGTTACTATGATTTAAAATAAACCATCCTTATTTATAGAAAGTTGCACATAACTGTAGTGGCAATTTCCAAAAATTAAACTGAAATTACGAGTCATGTAAGCTTTTTGGCAAACGTTTAATATCAATGACTTTTTTTGTATTCAATTACAGTTAATAATAGTGTTAATCAAATTGTTGAATGTTATTATTATATTACTAGTTGAATATTGACTGTAGTAGTAATATCTCTGATTTCACACAACTTCTTATTTTGCTCCCTTAAAATATAAAATGCATGTGCAATCACCTATGTAGATCACATATGTGTAGTCATTCATATGTGTTGCATTCGCTAATAATTTTCGCAAATTAATGAGTTTATATGTTAATATATTTTGTGAAGAAAATGAAACTTTAGTAAGATCTCTATTCTGCACAATGGAATGAATATATAAGAAACTGTAAGAATGAAATTACTTGGATGCAAGAATGAGCATTATTAGCATGTAATATTGAAAGATTGAAAAATAAAATTATGTTTTCTAAACTATTTCCGTAGATTAATGCGTTTAGTGTTAAACTGGATTTCTGTGAAATCAATGGGTGCAAAGTGCGACGATGAAGGAAATTAAAAAGGGAAGAGAAAAAGCAAATGTTTTCCTGTAATGACGTTCAAGTTTCTCAACACAAAGGACCACACATCAGTGTAAGCTGCCCACTTATTTTGAGGGAAGATTGAAATTGTAATTAAGATATATAAGACCATAATAATGAAATATAAAAGAAAAAACTTTATGGCTAATTTATCTATAATATGACTAAAATACATGAAAAGGTATGGAAGCATTTCAACCACTTAAGAAAATATTTGTTACAATGTTTGACGACATTTTCCTGATCTCTCTTATGTGGTAGTGAATGATACATCAATTTATTGCAGCAAGGACTTAATGTTTTGTGTGAAAATAAGAAAATAGTTCTTTAACATATGGCATACATTCTATTGAACATACACCGAGCAGTTGTAGCTCCGTTAGTAGAGTGTTGGGTTTGGGTTTAATAGGTCCTGGAATCGATCCCAGTGGCGGCCATCCTCATTAAGGTTTATTCAGGTTATCCTCAGTAACACAAGGTTAATGCTGGGATGGTACTTCGAAAATAGACCCTGAGGGACTTCTTTCCTACATCTATTCTGGACTCAGCCATAGTTGCCTGAAGGAGTGAAGGCCATAAATGACATTCAAATTCTACTGAACACATACTGTACGTACACTACCAATTAGAAATGTCCTTGTATGACTACTT
The DNA here is from genome assembly GCA_022664845.1 of Lepisma saccharinum. Lineage (NCBI taxonomy): Eukaryota > Metazoa > Arthropoda > Insecta > Zygentoma > Lepismatidae > Lepisma > Lepisma saccharinum. Next base: position 24,126 of record JAGDQP010027816.1, read on the forward strand.
TCTACTTAAGAATGAAAGTTCAAAGAAATGAATATATAACCACAAAACAATGAAAACAGTCTTATTTGATGCAATCCACTTAGGTATAAAATGGGGGGACCAGATGAAACTTTCAGCACTTGTACACTGACATGTACAGAGCACGAAAATACGTGATTGACATTAAAGAAATGTAGCTATCCAAGATGGCGGCCATTCAAAATGGCGACCGACGCTATTTATTAAAATCAACATATCTCGGCTACGAGTTATCCGATTTCGATCACTCTTCTTTTAAATTAAAGATATTTTTATTGGCTACATGCATGTTTATTAGCAATATTTTCGTAAATCTAATAGTTTTTTCAGTTAAATGTAAAAGTTTCATTTTAGCATAAAATATTTTCTTATTTAATATTTTACTTTGAAACGACTGGTTTTAAATAAACCTATGTCCTTACACAAAATATCGCGTGTAACCTAGGCTTTAATTTTAAAAAAGATCATTTAAATCCGACAAGTATAACCAGAGATATGGACAA
>JAGDQP010027817.1:14494-24646 GCA_022664845.1 Lepisma saccharinum
TAACTTAATCTTATAATCACAAAAAATGGATCAAATAAACAACATTAGTAAATGAAATAATCCAAGAAAAGTTTATAATTTTCCAGTCGCCCCAGCTCAATACATATCCTTAAGCACAAAAATTAAAAATCAACTCACCAGCATAAACCTATGTATAAAGATCTATAGGGTCTTATCGTTCTTTCTAATCATTTAAGCCTTTTCACTCAAAAGTAAAGTTCCATTATATTAAAAAAAGACAGTCACTTCCTCGTCCAGCCATTCATACAAGCCAACAATTAAAAGACTAATGATTATGCTACCTTTGCACGGTCAAAATACCGCGGCCATTCAAAACAAAATTCATTGGGCAGACCAGACCTTTATTTTTACCAAAAGGCCATGTTTTTGATAAACAGGCGAGAAATCTATTTGCCGAGTTCCTCTCACTTAATCTAAAATATATACTAATAATATCATAATTTCTTACCCCAAAAATAATAATAATAGAGTAGTAAAATAATTAATCCAAACCAAAACAATAAAATATTATAAAATCATTTAATAAATTGTAACAAAATTATAATTGATAGCTATTTCTAAGCCCATAATAATAAAGTGACTCGTTACGAGATTATAAGAAAACACTCAATCAAGAGCAGATCCCCCTGATTTTAATTAGCCAAAAAACAAATAATTTAAAACTATATATTACATATATGACTACTACATTAAATGCAATTCCTACCCAACCAGATATCACAAAACCCGACTAAGTTTTCATTACTAAAATAATATTAGAAAACAGTTTGCAACCAGTACTTCTCATACTCATTTTAGCTCTTAATTGGCTTCGGGACAAACTAATACTATTTAAAACTTAGATATTCCCTGATACAAAAGGTACAGTTTCATAAACTTTCTTTAACAAAAATAATTTTCAAATATTTATACCATATTCCTACACAGTGCTTATATACTATTACTCAAAACAATTCAATCAATAAAAACTACCAAACACACATAACCCTTATATTATTTAACTTATTAAAAATAGATAACTTAAATCACATCAGTAATAACTTACCTAATCTTCAAAGTAATCTGAATCGCACAGAAACCTCCTCGGTGTAAACGAATAGCTAAACAAGCTCAACTTTGACCATTCTAAGCACATTTTCCAATACGCCCACTATGTTACGACTTATCTCACCTGGAAATGAGAGCGACGGGCAATGTGTGCATATTTTAGAGCCTAACTCACTAAAGTAATATAACTCAAAATTATATTCAAATCCACCTTCATTTTATATTTCAATAAAAATTCGTTCTAACCAAATTATTGTAACCCATCTCAACTTATTAATCAGCTGCACCTTGACCTGATTTTATATTCAGTTAAAATAATGAAAATCATATTCAAATTTCCCCAATGACGGCGGTATACAACTGCAAACAATAATAAGTAAGATTACAGCGTGGACCGGTCACGGGACAGGTTCCTCTGAATAGACTAAAATACCGCCAAATTCTTTGGGTTTCAAGAACATTACTATTACTACCCCAACCTTAATTATTAACTTTATAATGTCTATAATAGGGTATCTAATCCTAGTTTATATCAACATTCTCATAGCCTCAACAAAAAGAACATAAATAAACATAATAATTTCACCTACAAAATAACTATATGAATTCTCATTAAACAAAATACTAACTACAGCAATCATTACCTCTTCCCTTTGCTCCCCCCGTCTAACCGCGGCAGCTGGCACGAATTTCACCGGAACTCATAATCATGAATGCCTACTTCAAACTCACATTAAATGAATAAAATCAAGCACTGCCAAATCACTTAATATCTTTAACTCTCAAAACTAAAACATTACTAATTCTATCTTACTCAAAACAATACATGTACAAAAACCATAAAAAAGAAAAATAAGCCAGAATAAAACTTTACTTTAAAATTATAAAATTATACTCATTAAAATAGTAAAGAGTATTTCTTAAAAACAACAAAAATTAGAATAATACAATCACCACAACTCCCCCTAAACGACAGCTCCGCGCACATATATATTTTAGGATACGTATGTACATTATTTATTTATATAGCCGGTAATATAGCTATTAATTAAGATATACTCTGTAATCCTTATTATACTTTTGACAACTTTATCCTATTTTTATTACATTAATCTAAAATCCTCACTAATCATTTTAATCAAATAACTTTTTATTTTTATAAAAAATAAATGAAATGCCTGAATAAAGGATTATCGTGATAGGATAAAGAATGTATGTATACATACTTTCATTACTATGCTCGCCTATACTTGAAAGAATTAAACTTTCCCCTTCAACATCAAAAGTTGACATGCACCCTACATTAAAGTATAAAAGAAAGATAAGCTAACAAAGCTAATGGGTTCATACCCCACCAATGAAGGTCTCAAATTAACCCTTCTCTTTCTAATGCTCACCAATCCTAAAATATTAAAGTTTATACTAACATTAATTATAGGGTCATTAGTCTCCGTATCATCAACCTCCTGATACGGAGCCTGAATAGGATTAGAAATTAACCATCCATCCTTTATCCCACTAACCTCAAAAACCAATTATCCCACTAACCTCAAAAACCAATAACCAGCGAATAACTGAATCCGCGCTAAAATATTTCTTAGTACAATCCCAAGCCTCAATAATTCTTCTTTCAGCTATCGTAATACTGCTGCACCGTAACCACTTAATAACAAACACCGGCAACTTAATTATAACAACCTCTTTAGCCCTCAAGTTGGGAGCAGCTCCCCTTCATTTTTGGTTAGTAGATGTTATAGAAGGCATAAAGTGAACAAACTGCCTCTTATTAATAAGATGACAAAAATTAGCCCCTCTTACCCTAATATCTTATACAGCAATTACCCCGAACATTATATTCTTATTCATTCTCTCATCAGTAACAATTGGGGGCTATTGGAGGACTCAATCAAACTTCCATACGAAAAATTATAGCCTTTTACTCAATTGCTCACATAGGCTGACTTTTAAGAGCAATTTTATGTGACAATACAAGATGATTTTTATACTTAATTATTTATACCACTTTAACCGCAGCAATTACATTACTCTTTTCACTAACCAAAATTTATTATCTAAATCAAGTCTTCTCGTATAAAATTAACCCAACTACTTGTCCCCCTTTTTAGGTTTCTTCCCAAAATGAATTATTATTACAAAAATAGCCCAAGTATTATTTATCACCCCCCTTTTAATTATAATAGCTCTAATCACTTTATACTATTACATACGAATTGCATATTCTGCGTTCACTCTAAGACACACAACCCAAACCTGAACAGAAACAACCCAGTCAAAATGACAAGAAATATTCAGATTTACAATTACCTCTTTTACCTTAACAGACCTTTTGGTATCCCCCTTAATTTTAAATTTAAACAGTTAAAATTTAAGACCTTAAGTTAATAATAAACTAGTGACCTTCAAAGTCTCCTATAAAGAAAGTCTTTAGGTCTTAATGCTCTTACTCGCACTTCCCCAGACTTGCAATCTAGTAACATAAATATTGTTTACAAAACCTTTTATCCCTAACAAGAGAAACAACAATTTCGTATATAGATTTACAATCTATCACTTACACTTCAGCCATCCTGTCTTATCCTACTAACACCGTTCACTTTGCAACGATTATTATTTTCCACAAACCATAAAGATATTGGCACAATATACCTGATTTTTGGTGCATGATCAGGAATAGTAGGAACTTCTCTTAGATTATTGATTCGTGCTGAACTAGGCCTCCCAGGTAGTTTAATCGGCGATGACCAAATCTATAATGTAATCGTAACAGCTCATGCTTTTATTATAATTTTCTTTATAGTAATATCAATTATAATTGGCGGGTTTGGTAATTGATTAGTCCCATTAATATTAGTAGCCCCCGACATAGCCTTCCCTCGTTTAAATAATATAAGATTTTGACTTCTACCCCGTCACTTACTCTCCTATTAACTGGAAGAATTGTAGAGAACGGTGCGGGAACTGCCTGAACTGTATATCCTCCCTTATCAAATGCAATCGCACACACAGGAAGATCCGTTGACTTATCAATTTTATCCCTTCACCTTGCTGGGGTATCTTCAATTTTAGGAGCTGTAAACATTATTACAACCGTTATTAATATACGAGCGCCAGGAATAACAATAGAACGAATTCCATTATTTGTATGATCCGTCATAATTACAGCTGTCTTATTACTTCTTTCACTACCTGTTTTAACCGGAGCCATTACAATACTATTAACAGACCGAAACCTTAATACTTCTTTCTTTGACCCGACGGGTGGAGGGGGGGGGGAGACCCTATCTTATACCAACACCTATTTTGATTTTTTGGCCACCCAGAAGTCTATATTCTAATTTTACCAGGGTTTGGGATAATTTCCCACATCGTTACTCAAGAAAGAGGTAAAAAAGAAACGTTTGGTGCTTTAGGAATAATCTATGCAATACTAGCAATCGGATTCTTAGGGTTTATTGTATGAGCCCATCACATATTCACAGTAGAAATAGATGCAGATACACGAGCCTATTTTACATTAGCCACAATAATCATTGCAGTCCCAACTGGAATTAAAGTTTTTAGATGAATTGCAACTCTTCACGGCGCACAAATCAACTACTCCCCCCAACACTTTGAAGATTAGGGTTCATTTTTCTATTCACAGTAGTAGGATTAACAGGAGTAATATTAGCCAATTCATCAATAGATATTTATTACACGATACTTATTATGTTGTCGCCCACTTTCATTATGTACTATCCATAGGCGCAGTATTCGCAATTATAGCAGGAATTATCCACTGATTTCCTCTTTTTAAAGGAACTTCTCTTAACCCGCATTGATTAAAAATTCAGTTTATTACAATATTCCTATTGGTAAACATTACATTTTTCCCACAACATTTCTTAGGTTTAAGATGTATACCACGACGATATTCTGATTATCCTGATGCACATATAACATGAGATATAGTATCAAGCATAGGCTCCCTCTTATCATTAATTGCAGTCCTAATACTAGTATTTATTGTATGAGAAGCCCTGGCCAGTTCCCGCACCGTTCTCTACCCCGATCAACAACCAACTTCCCTAGAATGATACCAAAATTTACCCCCAGCCGAACATAGCTATGCAGAAATTCCGATCCTAACCGTTTAACATCTAAGATGGCAGATAAGTGCACCGGACCTAAGTCCCGGAAATAAGATCCAAGTAATACCTTTCTTAGAAATGGCTACCTGGAACCAAATAAATCTACAAGACGCCAGATCCCCAATCATGCAACAAATAACCTTTTTTCATGATCACACCATACTCATTATTATAATAATTACAGTACTTGTAGGCTACCTATTAATTTCTATTATATTCAACAAATTCATCAATCGATACCTATTAGAAGGCCAAACCTTAGAAACTATTTGAACAATTTTACCAGCAATCATATTAGTTTTCATTGTACTAGCATCCTTACATCTTCTTTATTTAATTGATGAAATCAATCAACCTGCAGTAACTTTAAAAGTAATTGGCCATCAATGATATTGAAGTTATGAATATTCAGAATTCGCCCCTACAGAGTTTGATTCATATATAATCCCAATTAATGAAATAAAAAAAAAACAACTTTCGACTCTTAGATGTAGATAATCGGGTAATTTTACCAATCAACACAGATGTTCGAGTACTAATTACAGCAGCTGACGTCCTTCACTCATGAGCTATGCCATCTATAGGACAAAGGGCAGACGCAACCCCGGGGCGGCTAAACAAAGTTGGAATAAATGCAAAACGAATTGGACTATTCTTTGGACAATGCTCAGAAATGTGTGGTGCAAATCACAGCTTTATACCAATTGTTATAGAAACCTATCCTCATCAACAATTTATTAACTGAATGCTAAGCATAGCTCAAGAAGCTTCATTAGGTGGCTTAAAGTAAGCACTGGTCTCTTAAACCAAAATATAGTAAAGTAACGATTACTCCTGATGAAGAAAAGTTAATTAAATTATTATAACATGGCCATGTCATAGCCAAATTATTATACAATTATAATACTTTTTAATACCACAAATATCCCCCCTAAAATGATTTATTATTTATCTTCTTCTCAATTATTTACCTAATTTTTGCCTCAATCATATACTTGAACATGCCCCCCACCCAATTAAATACCATAGATCAAACAAACAATAATAAAATACCACTAACCTAAAAATGATAACCAACCTATTCTCAGTTTTGACCCAAATTCGACTGTATTATCCTTATCAATTAATTGACTTTGTACCTTATTAGGACTATTAATTATCCCGACCTCACTTTGATTTCTTCCAACACGAATAACAATTATCTGAAATATTCTAGTAACAACTCTACACAAATAATTTAAATCAATTCTAAGACCTCAAAGCACTCACAAAGGAACAATATTTCTTTTTATTACCGTCTTCACATTCATTATATTCAATAACTTTATGGGCCTATTCCCTTACATTTTTACAAGATCTACTCATTTAACATTTACATTAACCCTAGCACTTCCCCTTTGATTAACCTGTATATTATACGGTTGAATTAACAATATTCAACATATATTTGCCCATCTTTTACCTGCTGGAACCCCAGGACCCCTAATACCATTTATGGTATGTATTGAAATTACCAGAAATATTATCCGCCCAGGAACCCTAGCAGTTCGACTAATAGCAAATATAGTAGCTGGTCACCTTTTACTAACTCTTCTAGCAAGAACAGGACCCACTCTAACTATATCTTTCCTATCACTAATAATACTTAGACAAATTCTCTTATTAACATTAGAATCCGCAGTAGCAATCATTCAGTCCTACGTATTTGCAGTATTTTACCTTTTGTCACCCTATACTCAAGTGAACAAACATATGTCAACGCCACAAAATCACCCCTACCATCTAGTAGACCAAAGTCCATGACCTTTATCAGGAGCCCTAGGGGCACTTATTACCACCACAGGGTTAACTAAATGATTCCATCAATTTAACCCAGATCTATTCTTTATCAGCTTACTAATTATCAGATTAACAATAATTCAATGATGACGAGACATTTCTCGAGAGGGCACCTTCCAAGAACTCCACACAACTCAAGTTACTACTGGGCTTCGATGAGGAATAATTCTATTTATTGTGTCAGAAGTATTTTTCTTTATTTCATTATTTTGGGCCTTTTTCCATAGAAGACTCTCCCCAACGGTAGAAACTGGAGCAACATGACCACCAATAGGGATTCAACCCTTTAATCCAATACAAATTCCCCTTCTCAATACTGCTATCTTATTAGCCTCAGGAGTTACAGTAACCTGAGCCCACCATAGACTAATAGAAGCAAATCATACACAAACTACCCAAGCCTTAATTTTAACAGTTCTCCTAGGACTATACTTACAGTCCTACAAGCCTTTGAATATTATGAAGCACCATTCACAATTTCAGACGCCACCTACTAGTCTTTATAGCAACAGGATTTCACGGACTTCATGTAATCATTGGTTCATCATTTTTAATAGTATGCTTACTACGTCACATAATATATCACTTTTCTCCAAGCCACCACTTCGGGTTTGAAGCAGCAGCATGATATTGACATTTTGTAGATGTAGTATGATTGTTTCTATATATTTCAATTTATTGATGAGGAGGATAATTATCTATTTAGTATAAACAATACATTTGACTTCCAATTAAAAAATTCATATAAAATGAAATAGATAATATATTCAATTCTAACCGCCACTTTAATCACAACAATCACAACCGCTATAATATTCTTAGCCTCTTTCTTATAAAAAAAAACAATTGTAGATCGAGAAAAGAGATCACCGTTTGAGTGTGGCTTTGATCCCAAATCATCTCCTCGAACCCCGTTTTCAATTCGCCTCTTTCTTATTGCAGTAATTTTCCTTATCTTTGACGTAGAAATTGTATTACTTCTTCCATCCGCAATTACACTAACCACCTCCAGAATCATGTCATGAACCATTATAACAATAATTTTTCTCCTAATCCTACTTGTTGGTTTATATCACGAATGAAATCAAGGATCACTTGAATGGCCCGCGTAGGATAATAGTTAATTATAATATTTGGTTTGCAGCCAAAATGTGTTGCCTATCAACTTGTCTTACTTATTAACAAGAAGCAATACTAGCACTCTGTTTCGACCTGATTTTAAGGTGATCACTTCACCCTTGTTTATTAGTTGGAAGCCAAATCAAAGGCATGTTACTGTTAATAGCAAAAATGGGAAACCTAAACAACCCCCACTAAATAGGTAAGTAGTTAATTAAACAAGAAAAAACTGCTAACTTTTATCTTTAGCGGTTAAACCCCGTTATTACCTCTTCAATTAAACATTTATTAACCCCCTCAGTATAACAATTTACACTACTTTTCAAGGTAAAAATGAGAAAATTTTCTTAGGGAGCCAATATTTGAAGAGCTACCTACTCTTTTTAGCATCTTCAATGCTATGCTTTAAACATAAGCTATTCAAATAAATAATAAAAATAATAATAGTTAAAAATATAATTAAAATAAATGAAAAAAAACAAATGCAATCTAAATTCGTTAAAATGCATCTTAGTAATTAGGACAGAACCATTTGCTATAAAATTATAAATCCCCTGAGCTTCTAATATCTCTCTTCATCCCTGGTCAACAACTTTATTATAAGCCCCCCCCCCAGCATAAAGAGGTAACCAGATACAATAATTAGTAGATAAATAAGGTAAGAACCATATAGAACCTATTATATTTATAAAAAAATAAGCTCCCCCAAATACTACTTTATTATTAACCAGACGAGAATCTCCTAATAAAAACCCAAACCAAGCCCCAATACCACTAACAAATAAAGCCCCCATTTTAAGGGGCAATGTTAGCACTACCACAGACGGACAAGAAAATAATAACCATCTTATACTAGCCCCACCTAAAATGGAAGCCCCAGTAAGACCCAACATTCCCCGCACCATAACTAAATTAGCATTATCATCTGTTCCGTGACAGTCACTAACAGCAAATCCCATCCCAGTTAAATAATATCTTAAACGAACAGAATAACACACAGTTAATCCCGGTGAAAAAAATAATTTAAAAAATCTAATTAAATCAATTCGTGCTATTGTTCCAATTTCCAAAATTAAATCCCTCGAATAAAACCCAGCTAAAAAAGGAACCCCACAAAGAGTTAAATTAACTGTGTTTAAACAAGACAAAGTCAATGGTATTTGATATACAAGATCCCCTATACATCGAATATCTTGAGTATCTCCTACCCCATGAATGATAGCGCCCGCGCATAAAAACAATAAGGCCCTAAAAAGAGCGTGTGTTAATAAATGAAAGAAAGCTAATATAGAAAACCCTATTGATAAAATCATTATTATTAGCCCTAATTGACTCAAAGTAGATAAAACAATAATTTTCCTTAAATCATATTCATAATTAGCTCCAACCCCCGCCATAAACATAGTTAAGCCAGAAAGAAGCAATAATACTCGCCCCATAAAACTATCAGTTGAAACATTGCTAAAACGAATTAGTAAATAAACCCCAGCAGTAACCAAAGTAGAAGAATGAACTAAAGCAGAAACTGGGGTTGGTGCAGCCATCGCTGCAGGCAGCCACGCTGAAAAAAAAAATTGAGCTCTTTTTGTTATCCCCGCCAGCACAACAAAAGTAACAATAATTGATATTTCGCTTCCATAATGTAGGTCACCCAAATAAAAAATATAATTTCAACTCCCGTAATTTACTATTCAAGCAATTGCAAGTAAAATACAAACATCCCCAATCCGATTAGATAAGGCAGTTAATATACCAGCATTGTAAGACCGCACATTTTGATAGTAAATTACTAAACAATATGATACTAAACCAAGCCCATCCCATCCCAGTAAAATACTAATAATATTAGGGGAAATAATTAATAATATTATTGATAACACAAACATAAGTACTAAAAATATAAAACGGTTAATATAAAAATCACTAGATATATATTGACCTCTATAATAAATAACCATACTAGAAATATATAACA
>JAGDQP010027818.1:0-15864 GCA_022664845.1 Lepisma saccharinum
TGTTTAACTTTAAAATGGAGTTAATTTTACCAATCTTTCCACTAAAGGGCTTACACTATATCCACGTTTAAGAGTAAATACAACAAAACGCTAATTTTCAACTTTTATTTCTCCATAAAGTGGAGTAACTTTCATCCATTTCGTGTTTGCAATTTTTACAGTGTGGTAGTGGGCCCCAGAAAATAACTTGCAAGGGCCCTTAGCATACTGATCTGGACTCAAATTATACAAAGTATTAAGTAAATATAATGCTTTAAAGGAATATGCTGTATTAGAACAATGTGCATTTACCATTAAACTTTGCAGGGCCCCTTCTTGCGATTTGTGAGGTTCCTACAGTAGGCTTGCTGAGATTATAACTTCAATACTTCCTTTATTTTGGTCATAACAAGCCTTCTGTGTTAAAATTGCTAATTTTGGAAGACCGGCAAGACCCTAACGCTACCAGTAGTAGTAAAGGTGGAGGCGCTAGCGTGATTCTTAAAATAGAGAAAGCTAACCAAATGAAAAGAACCTGTCTGTTGGTCATCGAATTAAATAAAGGTTGGATTACCAAAAGAAGTCTAATTAATTTTCTCATCAGTTTGCACTTTTTTATTATTACTATTGAGTTTAATCAACCGTTAATAATAATGTTATTTATAAATAAATATCAATTTGCATAAACAGAGACATACTCAGGGAGAAATTGCAATTTATATGTAAAATTGGTATAATTGTAGGAGTAATTATATATGTTCCATACACACCAACCTTGGACCTCCCCTCTCCCACAAAAAAATTCATTGCCCCCACAGAAAAAGAAATTCTGAAATCCTTCCTGCACATAGGCAGAGCCGGGTTACGGGGCGGGGCGGGGGGTAGTCTCCTTTTTGGCTGGTGATAGAACATACGAAGAACTACTGTTTTCGTGTCAATCCATTAATGGTTGACTTCGATCTCGAGTTGATTCTGTTCCTGATTGTAACGTTGGATAATCGCGCAAAATCACTAACTATTAGGGATGGTATCGAGACGAGACGAGACAAGACTGGCGTCAGTCTCGTTCTCGTCTCGAGTTTTTTTTAGGACAGTCTTGGTCTTGATCTCGTCTTGATCTGAAAATTCCGGTCTTGGTCTCGGTCTCGGTTGTAAACCTTAGTCTCGTCTCGGTCTCGAGTCTCGACACGTTAGTCTCGGTCTTGTCTCGGTTTCGTCTCGAAAGACGATAGACTTTAAAAAGTTGCCGTCTCTTGACTTGTTTGAAATTGGTACGCAGGTTTTCCGGTCTCAGTACAAGAACAAGAATATTAATATAGCTTATTACATTGTTAGTTTGGGGTTTAGATTAGTAATATTATTCTGAAATAGAAAGAAAAGTATTACGATTTTAAAGTAATATGAAGCTTTATTTAGGCTATATAGAATACCAATAAGTGAGACATATGAAAATATTTCTATTATGGAAACGGATCTATGTTATACCACAAATTGCGAAATTGGTATACGTAACATTTACGTTTTGCTATTTTTAAATTAAATTTAAATTAAATGAATAACAGTTTCGTTAAAATGAAAAATTTACATTTTAGTCGAAATTTTCTACCAGATTTATAGAAATAAATGAACGTACACTGTTAAAGATTGTCCGAAACATTCCTGAGAAAAGCTAGACAACCATAGCTACCTGAGAATTTTCAGTAATTTGGCTAATAAAAGGCATCCATCATTCAGTTCTCAGGAATGTTGCGAACAAAAAAAAAAGTCTAAAGATTTAAACACGAGTCCTTTAGTCAAAATTCCAGCGTCGTAGTGACTGCTCCAGATTTCGAGTTAAAACATTGTAGAGTGTTATAATTATGTTGGCTGAATCACGAAGATATAAACTAAGTTGATCCCACGACTTACACCACATTTTAGTCATTTATGTAATTGTCAATTAAGGTTCGGAATTCCCATTCACTCAAAATATTTCTCATTACTACCAAAATAAGAACTTTCAAAATGGTGGAAGCAAACTCTTGATCAACATGGCATGCACAGCTACAATAACAAACTGTTTTCTCATTCTGCGCATGTGCAGAACTGAATACGAAACATATTCAGATAAACATACAAAAAGTCTCTGAGTTTTTCTCCATTACAGTGAAACAACATGAAATACTAAAATTCTGCGAAACTCCTTAGAATTCCTAGAAACGTTAAAAAAAATTAACAGTGCACAGTACGTGACAAAAAAAATATTTATTGTGAACTTTTGTAGAAGGAAATATTCAAATACAAAGAAATTCAAAATACCATTTGCCGAACTCCACAGTCACACGAATCGATTAGTTTACAATACTGCTCTTCATTGATTAAAAGAACTAATTCATAGGTATGTGTCACAGCTGCACGTCCTTAGATTAAAGCGAAAAGAAGAGAGTGAAGTGTGTTTCCGGTAGGCTCTACTTTCAAATAACTTACTGTGAATGTTATAAACTAACGTATTTAGATATGATGGAATGCATAAAGATGGAGGTGGTGTGCTTAAAAGACTATAATGTTACCGAATTACCAATAAATATTAATTGCATAGAAGCCTTATGTGTAAAGGTTAAAATAGGAGTCAAATATCTTTACGTCATTGTAGTTTATTTTACACCGAATACCAAGGTTGATGGATATAATGAATTTTTAACTTTAACATCCCCTCTATTACAGATTGCTCCTTTGATTTATTACACGGTGACACTGTTTGTAAGTCCTTAGCCGACTTTATCGCATTTCTTAATTTAAGGTCATTGAACCCAGTAAAGAACATGCACGGTAAAACTCTTGACTTAGTTCTTTCTACTATTGATTTGGAAGTTAGCGTATCTAAAAATATATATCCTGTTTTGGTTGAAGATATACATCATCCATCTTTAAATTGTCATTTGTTTTTCAAAAATACTATTTCCCGTCTTAAGCATAGATCTAGTATTGTATACAATTTTGGTAAAGCTACTTTTCTTAATTTATACAATTCCTTAAGGAAACAAACTTGGATCAATTTACTCTCAATAAATGATGTCAATCAAGCTGTTAACCACTTTTATAGTGTTTTGAATAATATTGTCGATAGTAACGTACCCAAGAGGAAAGTATTTAAAAGGCGTCGTCGCCCTTGTTGGTTTACACCGGAAATTATTAATATTTTAATAGAAAAAGAATACTATAGGAAACATAAGAATGAGTCAGATTATAATTTACATAAATGTAGAAAGTTACGTAAAAGATCTAAAACTCTTATTAATGAGGCATATAAACTATATATAGCTCAAGCAAAGGCAGACTTAAAGAACAGTTCCAAAGGCTTTTGGAACTACCTTAATAATAAGAAAAGTCATAAGTTGGAAGTTAGTCACATGACCTATAATAATCAAACTCTTACTTCTGATTCTGCTATTGCTGACGGGTTCGCTCAGTATTTTAAGAGTGTTTATTCCCCATCCTCGGCAGATTGCAATGGATGTGAATCTTCAAATTTATATGTATCGCATTGTTTGATGGTGGATTCCATATCCGAACAAGAATATTTTAATACTCTTAAAAATCTAAACCCGTCAAAGTCATCGGGCTCAGATTTAATACCCACTTATATTGTAAAGGGATGTGGTGAGGTGTTAAAGAAACCGTTATGTTATATTTACAACCTCATATTGAACACATCTGTGTATCCAGAGGCTTGGAAAATCAGCAAAGTTCGTCCTATTCTTAAGAAGGGAAACCCAATAAATATAGAAAATTATAGACCGATTTCATTAATTTCTTCTATAGCCTAAGTATTTGAGCACATTCTTTAGAGACGAATATTTAATAATGTAAAACCTTATATATCAATATATCGACACGGTTTTTATCCCAGGAGGTCAATACTTACGAATCTTCTTACTTATGTTCAATTTATATCAGATACTTCCAACAATAATTTTTCTGTTGATACAATCTATACTGATTTTTCAAAAACTTTTGATAAATTGGATCATGCTATTTTGATTAAGAAATTGTCTAGTTTTGGATTTTCAAAACAACTGTTGCAGTTTATCTCTTCGTATTTAAAAGACAGAAAACAATATGTTGTTTACAATAATCAGAGATCCAACCTATTTGATGTTTACTCTGGCGTGCCTCAAGGGTCTAAGCTTGGACCGTTATTTTTTGTATTATTTATTAATTATTTACCGAAACACTCAAACTGTTTACTGTACGCGGATGACATGAAATTGTTTAGACAAATAAGAGTAGATGAGAATGTTTCGAAGTTACAAGCAGATTTAAACAGTTGTTATGAGTGGAGTATTCAAAATAAACTGCATTTCAATATAAGTAAATGCATTTCAATTACCTTTTCTAGGAAAAATAGCCCAATTCATTTTTAATATAAGATTAATAACTTAAGTATCAAAAGAAACCAAGAGGTAAACGATTTGGGAATTATCTTTAATAATAAACTATCTTTCAGTCCACATGTAGGAAAGTATGCATTGAGGCTTATAAACTCTTAGGATTTGTGATAAGGAACACACGAGAATTCCGCAACTTTAATGCTTTAATAATTGTATTTAATACTTTTGTAAGAAGCAAACTAGAGTATGCTTCGATAATCTGGACTCCTTACTACAAGCAATGTATTAACAAAATTGAACGTATTCAAAACAAATTTCTGAGATACCTCTATCAAAATTTTTAGAATTAATTCTTATCGAGAAAGGGTGTCGTACAATACACTTTTAAAGATTCTTGGTATAAGTTCGTTGGAAACCAGACACGAGTTCTTGCAGTTAACCTTTCTTTATAAATTAGTAAATGGAATCATTGATAGCTCGGAGTGTCTAAAGCTATTGAATTTAATACAAAAGGTATCAATTTAAGGACAGGATTGCTTTTTAATTGTAATAGATCTAAAACTATTGCACATTCCAATTCACCTGTCATAAGAATGTGTCAGTTATTCAACAAACTGGCGCAAAACAATGTGGATGTTGATTTTACTATGCCGTATTCTACTTATGTAAAAACTCTTAAATATAATCGATTGTTGTGAAATTTTTAACTCGATATTGTATTATATTTGGTCTTCCGATTTTACTTATTTGTGACAGGTAATTCCGTTGATATAATTGTGTTCGAGTACTTTCATTTGTGTTTGAATTCTGTTCTTACTTCTAATATTTGACGTATTTTTAATATTCGTATTTACTACTTGTTGATTATTTTCATGTAATTTTTTTTCATTGTTTCTTTTTTGTCTTTCTTTTGTATCATAACCATTTGTAATTATGTAAGCCTATTGTAAATTGGACATTTCTTTTCCTGTAATAGGCGACTAATAAATAAATACTAAATACTAAAATAAGCACATTGGTATTTCAAATAAGCCGTGTTATTAGATTAAAATGTTGTTCCAAAAATCCTAGCAAAGCATAGCTTAATAGGTAAAAATAATAATCTTACTGTGTCTAAGTCATACTATGTACAATCTTATATCCCCTCTATGTCTGTCTGTCATCAACTTTCGACTCAGGAACTACTGGGGCTACAAAGGTGGTTGAGTTGTTCGGGAGATTTCGGCGAAACTTCACGAACAACATATAGATAATCCTAATTTGACGCTCACCCGCCTCACTTGATTTTTATAAAAACTATACAGTTTTATCGAGTGTACAGGTATATTTTTACGCGATAGGTTGTGCAGAATTTCCTATGCATAAACTATGAAGTTCCCAAGGGAAATTTAATACAACATTTAGGCTTCAGCAACAAGTGCTGGGAAGCCTTATACAGTCGCTATGTCTGTCTGTCGACAACCTTTAAATCAGGAACTAGCAGGGATACGAAGAGATTTGAGGTGTCCCGCGACTAAGCTTCCACTTGCTTGTTTCTATATACGTAGAAATATATATTGTCTCCATCTTTTCTAAGGTACCGGTTAGTATTACAAATCTTTCCATTTCTTAAAATATAATAAGTAAATGGTGTAAGAAAAGATTTATGTTACATTTAGACAGTTTGGCTTCCAGATGTATTCTTTACAGTCTTTACGGAATCAGTGTACTAGAGGCTGATATAAAGGGGAGAGTGTCAATAGAAGTAAAAGACTATGAGCAGGAAGAAAGCATGGGGATTAAAAATCGCAGAAGAAAATAAAATGGCTGTATTTATCTGTCCCCGACACAATCTCCAACACTTTTATATTATTATTGAAAGGCAACAGAAATAGTTTAACATTGATAACTGACTACTTATAAAGGGTGTCCCATTTTAATCAAACCACTGGAATATTGCAAAGTACTGAAAGAAAATACAAAAAATGTGCAGTGGAACATTTACCGACAGCCTTCCATGCACAATAGAGTTATGTCACATGCACAGTGTTGCCACCTCAACACAACTTATATTTTTTCAAATTAGATACTTTCGGAGGTGATAGTATGAGTCATGATAAACAACAAAGTTTATATGAACATGGGTCGAATTCTGCTTCGTTTTGGAGATACAGTGATTCCAACTTGGAACCCAAAATCAACGCCTAATTTTCGAAGGAAATTAATAATTCTCAATAAATCAGAAACGACGCATTGAATGAAAATTTCGTTTGTGGTAATTTGTTTGTAACAACATGGTGGATATGAGGATTGAAAACAAGATTCCACCAGGTTGTCAGTGTTGCCAACCCTTTATAACGTTTAATTCTTTCAAATAGTTGTGCATTGTATTGTTAGGTATTTGGCATCCTCTAGTGATGATAAATAACATACTAAAAGCACACATTGCAGTGTTGCAAACTGTTGATAAGACAGAAAGGTTTTCTTGAACTTATACAAAATACGTAATTCCCTAGAATATTTAATCCGCAGTTTGCAACACTGCCTTGTGTGCTTTACGTATGTTGTTTATCATCTTTGTTTCCCTAACAACTTTGTTCACCCTAAGCGGGCTTTACTTGTTCAATTTGATATACCTTTTTAATCTGTTCTTAGAACTAAGTTAAGACATGTTCTTAGAACTAAGTTAAAATCACACACACAAACATTCATGCTCGAGGCGTACCACTAACTAGGAACACTCCCGAGATGATAATCTGGCACAAGCGCAATTTTGGGCGGAATCGATGTACCACTATCCAAAAAGACGTCATACAAATGTTTGCGACCCGCACTCAAAAGTTGTGGATGAAAAGGTTGGAAGTCATCACCACCTGCGAAGTCATAGTGACAGGCTCCGACGCCATCCACTGTAAATACAACGACCAAACCACTATTTTCCAGATCCCAGCTTGGTGAAGCGGTAAGAAGTTGGCTTACAAAATAAAAAAAAAAGGAATTCGAATCCATTCGGGGTAAGATTTTTCTTCTTTTTTCTTTCAAAATATAATTTTATATGTTCATATTTATTATTAATTGCTTTGGCATACAAATAGAGACAACTGAAAGTTAGAATATCTATAAACAAACAAGTTCTGGCCAGGGATGTGTGCAAGGGGGCACGGTGCGTCCGAAGGAAGCTGGGCGGCGTGAGTCTCCGGTAAGGTCTGGGCATACGCAATGTAGCACTTTTGTCTTCAGTTTTTTAAATTCAATTCTCAAATTTTCTATTTGAATTTGGCGCAAACGTAAATGAAACAATTACCATCTCGTAGAACTTGAAACAATCTTCAATCTAAAAACGAAGGTCACCGTAGGGGCATATCCGACCGAGATGTCGCTAAAATACCAAAAACAAACGTTAATTTATTTTGAAGTTAGGTTACCATCTGTGAGCTGAAATTTGGTGGAGAGCCATAATCTTTTATGCTGAATATGGTAGTATTTTTTATCGCGATTCCTTCCAAAGGCACTTTTCACTTTCTTACCCTGCAATGCTCTTTCGGTGTGCACTTTGGTTTAAACAATAGATAGGATGAAGTTGGTTCTTTCGAAAGATCAGCTCTTAACTTAGTTATTCATGGCTTATGTCTTTCGCGCACCAAGATGGCGTAGGGGAAACGTGCTGAACATTTCAGTACTAAAGCAAGCCAACATAGGTCCAAACCATGTTGAATGCAAAGTTATTTTTTACAAAGCGATTGTGAAGAATCTAATCATAACTTCTCATACAAAACGAAGAATCCTTCGGAATGTGAAATCAAACAACTGAGTCACTATAGAGAAGTAGACGATTTACAAATGTTGATTAGGAAGGGCAAAATAAAATCTATGTGAGCTACAAACACAATTAAGAACAAGCCATTAATATGAAGTATCCACTTTTCAAGCTATTATTCTTAAAAAGAAACACTATACCATTTGTTAAGCAGCATTTACACAGCAGGTCTGTGGAGTAACAGCTAACTACTCAGACTTTCAAGAGGGAGACCTGGGTAGAGATTAATTTCCGGTTAGACAACTTACGAGGCACCAATGGCGAGAATCAAAGTAAACAGTGTGTGTGTGTGTGTGTTCTTTAGCATGATGGTAATAGAGTTCCCATATTTTTCATTGGTCTTTCACTCTCCATGTCTTTTCCGACGTTTCCTTCTCATGTCTTTGCTTCTTTCTCTTCTTCTCTCTCTTTATTTTTTCTATTACTTATTGCTACTCTCTCACGCACACTCACTCTTTATGTGCGTGTGAGTGTTGAGCCAAAACGTTAGAGAGAGAGAAAGAGAGGATAAAAGAAAAACCTTTTCTAAGGATTTACTTTTCATTTAGGAAAACAAACAGTTATAATTACCCTCTCCGCCTCTCTCTCTCGCTCGCTCGCTCCTTCTCCCTCTCTCTGTATGTGTGTGTTCGAACAAGACAAGTTTCCTTGCTTAACATGAATCCTGCATGATGTCCATATTATTATTTTCCTTTTTTTATTTCTATCTCTTAGTATTTAACATGAATGTAATTTCTGCCTAACACTCTCGTGGTCTCTAAATGATGCTCAGGGACTAAAACTTTCTTCCTTCAAATGGAGGAATATACTGGCATGCCATGTTTTAACGCACGTTTGTACTGTTATGTTGATTGTCTAACTATTAAGCGTAGAGTGAAACAATTCTCCTGGAGGAAATCGCTTCTATTTCTTATACACCCAACCTCCATTTACTTTTGTAAGAGGCTGTACATTAGAGTGAGCAGATTTTTTTTTCAGTTGGGTTTCGAGTTATCAAAAGTTGTGCATTAGTACCAAATTAAGCCATGGCAAATATGGCCGTTCCAATATTTAACCGGGTCCGTGAACGCCTAAAGGGCCCAATTGTTTTTTGCAAAACAAGGAATAAAAATATTATACAAGTTTCTTCATTTTTAGGTTCGAGGAGTTGTGAAAAGTTTTGCATTGGTACGAAATTTAGCCATGTCAAATGTTGCTCTTCTTGGCCGTTTTCATACTAAAAGTTTTGCAGGCTTAGGGGCCCGGCTAGATTTGTTCTGGCTATGTTTCGGCGAACAAACATAACATAATATTCTAGAACCTTTGCACGCTACTGAAACTCAAATTTCTAAAAAGAACAATCGGCCCTTTTCTTATTCTCGGGCCTCTGGAGCCCGGGTAAATATTTTTTGATCCGGCTGTGTTTGGGGCGACCAAACATAGCATAACATACTCAAACACAACTTTTTAACAATTTTTTCGTGTGCCCCAAAGTAGTAGTTTGTTTCTTGTTGTCTTTTTATTTTTTTTTAGTTTGATAGCGTGTAAAAGTTGTATATTGTTAAGTTATGTTTGTTCGCCGAAACACAGCCGAAGCAAAAAAATATTTAGCCGGGCTTCTCATCTCGTGGAAATTTAGTTTGGAAACGGTCAAAAGCGTTTGACTACCAAGAATGGCCACATTTGACATGGCTAAATTTCGTACCAATGCACAACTTTCCATAACTACTCGAACCCAAAAATATGGAAATTTGTATAATTTTTTATTCGTTGTTTTGAAAAAAAAAAACAATTGGGCCCGGAGCCCGGTTAAATGTTGTTTTAGGACGGCCATACTTGGCATGCCTTTATTTGGTACCAATGCACAACTCTTGATGACAACTCGAACCCCAATATCTGATGAAAAAAATTCGGCCCAACCTACTATACATAGTATGACTTAGACACAGCGAAGGTTAATTTTTTACCTACTAAGCTATGCTTCGCTAGGATTTTTGGAATGACATTTTAATCTAATAACAGGAAATATTTGAAATACAAATGTGATGATTTGAGTTTATAAGATTCGTAATACACTATTTGAAAGTAGCGCCTACCGGGAACAACACTCTTCACTGTTTTCTTTTTGCTTTAATGTATGGACGTGAAGTTGTAACCGATACCTATGAACTGGTTATTTTTAATAAATGAAAAGCAGTATTGTAAACTAATTGCATATAGGTATATTGCATATAGGTATATTGTATAGCGGATTTTATACAGACAGGTATACAGAGCAACAGTCTGACTTTTATTTTGTTAGCATTTAAGTTTTATTTGTAAGTTTAAGAATATCTTCGCGATATCGGTGGCGTAACTTCAACGAGCCTCGAAGCAGAAAAAGACTGCGTCCCGGTTGTTAATTGAACGGTTTCATACTTATTTAATTGGATAATGAACGTACTCACCAAGGACGCGACTCCACGTTTAGGTTTAAAGTGAACATCATCAAGCCACGAACATTGTGAGAGAAGACTGCAGAGATAAAGAAATATGCGACAGTAGGAAATGTCAAACTTCTTGAGTACATGTTCCACACACGAGTAAAGAATAACAAAATTGACTTCAAGATTTTGTTTTCAGCAACTCTAAACGTAAAGCTAATAAAGAAAACAATCAGCATAAGCTGTATTTTTACTACGACTAGCTAGAAGCAGGATATCTTTGGTATTAGTTGCGTTTACGTTGGTATCAATAAGCTCTGTGAAAAAAAAAAACCAGAAAATGGCTCACTGCTGCTTCCGTATATGGAGTTTTCACGTTACTATCGAGAATTATCTGTACACATTGTTTACAAATGTGTATGAAGATACGAGTATAGTCCTGATTAACACTTTTCTACATGTATGCATACTGTATATTTTATCATGTTACTAAATTAATTAGTAAGAATCCTTTGTACTCTTTTCTAAGTTAAATACTTTACGAGGAACTGCTGGTGTGAATCAACCGAAACTAAAGTAAATTTTCATTTTGGACACTTTTTTTACGTTATACAAGTTTAGTTTCGGACACTTTTCGGTTTACGTTCATCTCTTTTGAGTTTCTTAGGCACGGGATTATTTTCAGGATAAAGATAATTCAGGGATTAATCGTTGAATTAAAAGATTTTTCGTTGCACTAATGCATATCTGAAGATTGCTTTTTAGGTAAATCATTTCCTAATTTTTCTCGTACAAAAGACAAGAAAAGTCAGTCTGCACCCTATAATACAAAGCGTACGAAGTTGCTTTCTACCTCTTTGAGTACTCAACCAAATGTATATATTTTCACCCACCCCGTTCAACCATGAAGAATAGTCTTAACTTAAAAATGAATATTGTGAATTGTGAGCTTAGAAATGACAACATTTGTTTTAATGTATCATTGTAGACAGTAATATACAACGCATATCAACAAACTTTGTTGAAAGGTCGTATCTTCAACCACGTATGCCATTAGGTCCCTGGTCTTAATATTAGATGGAAAATAAACGTAACACGTGACAAGTTCTATACCGATGTACTCAATTTTGAGTTTGAATTTGTTTATGGATAAGCAGCTCTCGCTCTAGCCAGGGGTATTGAAAGGGAAGGGATATTGAAAGGAAGCCGGCCAGGGCCTATTGTAGAGGTAAAAAATACGGCATATTGAGGAAAATTGATTGAGGAAAACCTCCGCCAGGTAGGGCGGCCGCTAGTTTCGTTCCCAAGACTTTCCGATTGCTAAGCCAACTCTATAAACTGAGCAAGCTCATACAATCTAACGAAAGCAATAAATCTATCTAATAAAATCTATTATCATAATTCGTTTTAATATTAAATCATTTCGGGATAATACTTTTCTCTAATGCACGTCCCTCGAGGCGTATAAATTTACAAAACTGTCAATGAGTGGGGATCAATGCATTTCTTTCTTTTGTACTTCTGGATTGTAGTGGCCATTACTATTCGGTTTGTGCGAATGAAATGACAGTTTTGACGTTTGGTGGAAAACGCACCTCGACAACATAACACAGGGACCGACTGAGGTCATGCGCCTAACATCACAAACTCTGTATACGTTCAGCAAACAAACTGGGGCACCCAGACAATCAGGGTCATATGAAAGTACATGATGGAGAACACACAATTGTGAGTGGCTTTTCTTTATGAATTCAATCTGGGGCATTCTGCACAGCAAGCCACAAAAACATTATCAGTGCATTTGAGTTGGGTTGTCAAATTTCGTTCCGGTGACACAATATGGCAAAATGAAACCCGTGGGCACCGACCAAGATCGTGTTCGGATGAGTTCCTCAGGAATACCCTGGAAGCGGACCCTCGGAAAAAGTGTTCGTGCCATTGCAGACGAGTTAGACATATACCATACCACTGTCAGTCGGCGGCTCCGTGCGATCGGTAAGGTGAAAAATTGGACCCATGGGTGCCACATGAGTTGACACGGTACACCGGCCAACAAGAAACGCCGTCTGGAGGTGTGCAGTTCTGTGAGTGTAAGGAATAAGTGGGAAAATTTCCTGCATCGGATTGTCACTCCAGATGAAAAATGAGTCTGCTATGGCAAGCATAAACGGTAAGGAAAATGGTTGGACTGTGATCAACGTCCAGAACGGTGTCCTAAACCACCTCTCTACCCACGTCAGGTGTTGTTGCTGGCATGGTGGTCTGTAGTGGGGCTGATCCATCATGTCTTTCTCAAGCGAGGTGAAACTATAACTGCGGATTGTTACAGTGCTGAACTCCATGCAATGGACCGCAAACATGTCCGCAAGCATGCAGCAATGGCCAACAGACATTGTGTCCTCATGTTGCATAATAATGCCCGCCTACACGTCGCACAAAGAACGGTGCAGCCTCTCCATAAGTTACAGTTTGAAACCCTTCCTCGTCAACCGCATTCCCCCAATCTCTCTCCCATTGACCACCTCCTCTTCCGGCATCTCGATCATTTCTTGGCATGGAAGATCTTTCCTGATGATCGGGCGGTGCAACATGTACTTGAGGATTTCTTCGTATCGCTGACTCCAGACTTCTTTCGCCACGAAATCCAATAGTTGGCTAAGCGATGGCAATAGTGTGTGGCCGCAGACGGCGTCTACTTTGGTTTTCATTTTTATTTGGCCTTTGGACATGACGCACCTGGAGCGGACATTTCATTCGCATGAACCCAATAGTTATTTGGTATTACTGACATTTTAGTCAGAATTTCCCCTGATGAATAGCCGTTGGGAATAGTGAAAGAGACGCATCCCATAAGTACTTTTCCTAGAAAGCACTCTTGTACGCTATTTATAAGGTAAAAAACTTTGGTACTTTATTTTTATATGGGCCAGTCTAGTAACTTTGGACTTCGACCCGTCACGATTCGCCCTTTAGCCATTAAAATCCACATACATGCCCCTGCCGGGAATCGAACCTGGGACCTTCTAGTCGTTGGCCTACCGCCGTAGACCGCACGGCTACTATTTATAAGGGATTGATTATATAGTGGTGATGCGTTTTCAATATTTCTTGTACAAACGAACTGAAAACAATTTACACGTGTGTACAAAGTGCATAAAATAATTTCGATCAGTGCATGTCCTTAACTTTTGCCAAAAAGTCGTTCATGTTCACCTTTAAATAGATCACCACTAACTGAACCTACAACAATCTGTCTGTATCTATTCGCAGCAAAGGAGCACAATTTACTATGCTAGTAAGTAAGCAGCTCAGCGAACAAAAGAAAAACAAACCTAATCAACATACTGAAGTCGGGTTATCCTTGGTTCCAATGATGGCGACAGACTTTCTCCGTTGGTTGGCCAGATGTGGGTCATGACTCATGAGCATTATTTGGGTGCACCATTTCTAAATAAAAGTAGTTTAATAGAAATAACATATCAACATTGATAATGTAGGGTAAATTATTTATATTCACAAACATTATTATTTTTAACTATGACTCGTCGATATGCAGAGTAGGCCAATAGGTGAATCAGTTTGTTTTTAGGGGAGACGTGGTTGTGACCCACCAAGGCCCACCTTCGCGCCGCTCCTGTTTGGTTCTAGTGGAGCATCTCTGAACATCCGGATATTCGTAAAACATTGTTAGATCTAATTATTTTTAGATTTTTTTATTTTTACAATCAAACCGAAAATTTTATTATTATTTATTTATTTTCATTTATTTTTTAAATTTTATTGTGATCGTCCGTCCGTCCGTAAGGCATGCCAGTGTATGAACGAAAACAAATAAAAAGAATCTAACTTCAGATTTAAAACCACCAATCTCGATTTACCTGGTCTGGAGACACTACGAATTTCCACTATTTTCTCTGCAATGTTTATTAAGTCCGCCAACGAAGGGTCGGCGTGCGGACACAATTAAACCTACAACAATTTTTGGGACGCACTAAGTTTATGCCACTTCTTCCGGAACACCTAATCTTGTTTCTAGATTAGGAAATAGATTTACTGCAATTAGTATATTTACGGCTCTTTGTGATCGTTCTAGAAAACGTTGTTGTACTGAGTTGAAATATTACAGAACTTCGCCATATCAAATACAGTTGATATGAAATAACAGAACATACGAGAATTAGACATCATATTGTACACCAGAGCTGAAACTGGGTTACTTTTGTTGACCCGAATGACGCAATTGACTCGGTAACCCGGTCTTGACCCAAATAATTAGACTACCTTTGTGATTCGGCGAATTGATGATTAGCCCAATTGATCCAATGAGCCAATCTTAACCCGACGAC
The DNA here is from genome assembly GCA_022664845.1 of Lepisma saccharinum. Lineage (NCBI taxonomy): Eukaryota > Metazoa > Arthropoda > Insecta > Zygentoma > Lepismatidae > Lepisma > Lepisma saccharinum. Next base: position 14,894 of record JAGDQP010027818.1, read on the forward strand.
CCTCACTTGATTCGATTTCACATGATCGTGTTCCTGGGGCTTGAGTCAATCAATATTTTCGTTTGTAAAATTTACAAATTCTTTCAGAATAGTATTTCCGAGAGAAGAGTTATTGGTACAACTCCGTTGGTAGTTTTGTTCTTTCCGGAGAAGAAATATTTTATCCATATGTTTTTACTAGTGTTAGGAACTTTTAGCTTCGTATTCTTCGGGCAATAGGGGAGGGGTAAAATCCCCGTTCCCAGTCACCCCTGAAACACTGTTTAAACGCCGAAAGTCATAAGGAAGGAAAGAATTGAAACCCATGCTTTGCCCACCGGGTCGAAATCAGATCACCGGGTCAGTCCGGAGCCCAAGAATAGACATGGTGGCCCGATCCAAAACTTGACCTAGACGTAATTGGTTTTACAAACTTCTTCGTTAGAACACTCGTCGCACTTTACTTAGAGTTCGCTTTCTATTTGCACTTTGAAAATATCTAATCGATATTGACAAACGGAATATATTTAATCGGTATTGGTGAAGGGGGGAGATGATTAGATTAAACGAAAGAAAACAATTGAGGTTTGTATAGGCGTTTCGTACAAACACCTGACGAAAAAATGAAAATGATTCGCCTACTATATAATACTCTTCATTTTTGTCTCTTAACATTGAAAACGCGAACATTGTAAAAACTGTGTCAACACAAGTCTAGAGAATGAGTAAAGAAATTGATAGGATAAAACTCCTATAGGTATTCCAAGCGTTTCTCACAGTTTTTTCACTATAGGAGCTTATTATATCGTGCTCGTTTGACCAGTTCGCATCCAAAATAAAGGTTTTACTTCCGAGTGTAAGAGGTCCGCGAAACGTGCTCGATGAGGTACTGGGAATGAAGAACTGCACCATTCATCCAGGCAGAAGACAACTTAGATAACAATTATCTATTCATGCCTCAGAATTTATCATACCTCCGCCCCCGCCCCCCC
>JAGDQP010027819.1:0-11594 GCA_022664845.1 Lepisma saccharinum
GGGAAATTATATTGGGAACCAATAGACCGGAGACAGGGAACGGAATGAGCCCTATTAATGAGAAATTAACCTATAACATTATTAACAATAATAGTTAGGAACATTTTCAAACAATATGGGAAAAAGGGCCCAATCTAATTTATGACCCGCATGACTACAGGGCTCTTATAACTGAGAGAGTACCACATACAATTGAAAATGGAAAATAAACAACCTTTTCGGAACCCGGTACAGCGGGACGACTGATACATACAGAGAGGAAATATAACTTAATAAGGCCTGTCTAAAAACACACGGAAGGAAAAGAATAAGAGAGGAAAGATAGGGTGTAAATCTACCGAAAAAAGTGACCCTACAACTTATGAATATTTAATAGCAAGTATAAGGAAAGACCGGGCTCCGGGCTTTACATTAACCAAAACAGGTTGTGGCGTTTCTGAAGGTGTGGTGGGTGTTCTGGACATCTGTGTGGGGGTTCTGACCGTTTTCGTATTTGGGGAATCTGGTTGCTCCTGTGAGGTTTCTGACCGCTTGCGTGGGGTATCTGACTCGTCGTGTGGGGTTTCTGACCGTTTGTGTGGAAGTTTTGACTGTTTATGCGCGTGGGGATTCTGACCGTTTGCGTGGGCGTTCTGACCATTTGTGTGGGGGGTTCTGACCGTTTTCGCTTTTGGAAGTTCCGACCGTTTGTGTGGGGTTTCTGACCATTGTGTGGGGTTTCTGACCATGTGTGTGAGGGTTCTGACCATGTGGTGGGCGTTCTGATAATTATGTGGGGGTTCTGACCGTTTTCGCATTTGGGGATTCTGACCGTTTGTGTGGGGGTTCTGACCATTTTTAATTTTGGGGTTTCTGGCCGTTAGAGGTTCTGACCATTTGGGTGTTTGGGGTTTTGGGCGGTTTTGTGGGGATTCTGACCATTGTGTGGGGGTTCTGACCGTTTTTACTTTTGAGGTTTCTAACCGTTGGGGGTTCTGACCTAACCGCGTCTAAGCTTCGCCAACTCCCACCCTTTTACTAGAGTTGTCTGCGGTTGATTTCTTGCGATCTGATGGACTAAATGTAAATAGTGCTTCGAAGTCGGACGTGTGATTCCATAGTCTACTGACTACAGCATCGGATTGATGTGCTAATGGCCCTTGGTTTGATTCCTATCCAAAACAATGTTTTTATTTTCGTAAGATGTACAGTTTATTAACTTGTCTTGTCCTGCCAAGGATACTTCCATCTTGATTTTTGTAAACTAAAGTGATTAATGCAACATTGTTTAAACCTTTGGACTTAAATTGCTAAACCCACGTTAAGTCATCATTCAACTTGTCAAATTAAGCTTGATTAACTTTTAGGTAAGGTCGAAATTGTTATGTGAATAGTGAAAAGAAAGAAGATACTGTGAATTTTAAACTATTTCTTTGTTCACGGAAAGCAAATAAAACCTCAGACAATTTATTACGATTAGTCGTATTTCTATTAGTTGGAAATTAAATATAGTTATTAATTTGAATTTTTATAATAACTTTCCTTTGAAAATAATGTATTGCCAATTGAATGCTGTAGATTATATTTAGTTTTTTTTCTAAAAGAGCGTGGTAATCGATTACCGTTGTAGTGAAATTTTTAGGATCTTTTGAAAATTTATGTAGCGGAATGAATGCATTGAACTTAACAGAGTACTTATTTATTAGAAATACGATAAAAGAAGAATGGTTGATTTTGATTTATTATGTGCTCTTAGTGGGATATAACTTGAAAGAGAAACTGTAATAGTGAAAAGAGAATTACGGACATTATTGAGGTTAGTGTGAAATAAAACGATGGACTGCATGAAAAGTTGGAAGAAGAAAGAACTATTCGGGTTCACAGTTTATCCTTTCTCCTACCCTATTCCGGTCGGAGCCATAGATACCTAAAGGCCATAATTCAATCCAATCAATTCAACATAGGTATCAAATGTGATGATAATGACTAGTTGAGTTTTCTACTTTGATCTGCTGTCAAACACAATGGCGTGAAAATAGTAGTAGGATGCAAATTTATAAATTGTACTGGTATTATGTACATCTATTCACTCTTTCCATAGTTACTAATGAGATTATTCATGAAGCAGTTCCATCCAGCTACACAAATTAAAGGGGTAAATATTTATGTAGTGAGTTGCCTCTTGAGAGTACCAACAGTTTTTGAGTTCATTGAAATCATCAAGCACGGTATTAAGGCCCCTTTCTCTACTTTCTTTGGGTACTAACACAGACGAATACCTTCAAGACTGAAAGAACCATTCTGAATTCGTTGAACCTTTACCTGAGTGTTAATACTGGTACGTGGTGAAACACATTGGATCCCTTCCATTGCATGGAACGTATTTAAATTATTCAGCGGGCGGATATTTACACCTATGTTGTCAAACACATGCTGATGAAACATTTCACTATTAATATTTGATAGTACTGCATCTTATTCAGATGCATTCTTCTTTATCGTTAACTCTCCATAAAGACCTAAAATGAAGTTTTGCCCATCAGACTTGCCATCAATCAAAAACTGGATATATACTTCAGGCATAAGGAATCCTCTGTATGTCTTCTAGTACGATGTCGGCTGCATCTAATACTACCCTTAACCGTCCAGTAGCAGGATCAGTTTTATTGTCGTTATGTCACTGATACATAATTTTATGAGCTGTGTGTGAGAAGCAGAGTACAGTTTTCCTTCCAGATACATTTGAAACAATTATCCGATCCTTAAAATGTTATTAAAGATGTTTGTCTGTATATGACGCCATCCTCTTGACCAGATACACGTTTCATGATATATTTTAATTAATTTAGAGTGTATTGACATCTGTCTTTGTTTTATATGTAATCACATACATACAAATGAATTCCTCTGTTCCTATTTGGGTCGAGCCACGAGTTCTTCAATTGGTTTAGTTCTAAAAAAAATATTTGGAACCGTTTCCATGGTACCTTACTTCTGGTACCACAATATTATTCAGAATAAGAAGCTCAGCCCTAACCCTTTCTCCCTACTCATCATTTTGTAAGTCACATTTCTTGATAAGATATTCCCTCATTTCTAAAGTCACAACCATATGAAAACACTTCTTGTGCTCTGATGCAGTTTTAATACCGAATTATTTTCCACAAATGAAGCAATTTCCTTTAAATCGAACAATGCTTCTGAGGTAATTATAAAAGTTCAAGATGTTGAAAAATGGCATGGGTTGTCGGTTTACATTGATTTATAATCAGCTTTGATACTAGTATATCTAATATAATTCTGCATACACGCGCTGTAAACCTGAATAGTAATTTATCCTTTCAACTTTTCATGCATTCCATCGTTTAATTTCACACTAACCTCAATAGTGTCCGTAATTCTCTTTTCACAGTTTCTCTTTCAAGTTATATCCTACTGAGAGCATACAATAAATCATTATCAACCATTCTTCTTTCATTGTGTTTCTAATAAGTAAATAATTAGTTAAGTGCATTTATTCTGCTACGTAAATTTTCACAAGATCCTGACAGTTTCTTTACAACGGCAATCGATTAGCACGCTCTGTTACAAAATAATAAATATAACCTACTACAGCATTCAACTGACAATACAATATCATCGAAGGTAAGTTATAACAAAAATTAAAATTACCAACTAAATTTAATTTCTAATTAATAGAAATATGACTAACCTTATCGTAGTAAATTCTATGAGGTTCTGTTTTCTCTTGCTGAGCACAGAAATAGCTTACTATTGAAGTATCTTCTTCTTTTTTCTTCTTTTCTTCACTACCCACATAGCACTTTTAGCGTGACTCAACCTTATTGCATGCTGGCATGCTATCTGGGTACGTGATATATCACATAAAAGGCCGTCAAAATGCGTTACGAATTCATCACTTATTTTACTTGCCACCACACATCAAAGATAAATTGTTATAATTGTCGACAGCTCACAACTGCCAAATATGGAAAGGGTGATAGGAAGAAGGCAAAGTATTGTTCACGCCTTGTTGGGCGTCATTTCTACCTCTCTTTGCTAACACAGTAATTGTTCAACCATATTGATACATTTTAAAGCTTATGAAACAGGCAACAAATTTTATTTCAAACATTTTTTATATTGTTAGTTTAAACAAGTTACACCGTAAAAAGTGTAAATATTGGAAGCAAATATTGCGCTTTTGATCTAAATTGCAGCAAAACTACTAAATATAGCGCACCTCGCATGATAAACATGCTGTTATGTCTATTGTTTACGGAGATATAATACAATTTCTGAAAGTCTGATAATTTGTAGTTTTGGACGGGATTGGGGGAGCAGAGGGGGAGGGGACTTTTGTGAAAATGCACCTCTAGTAATGATCTAACAACTGGCCAAAATTCAGCTTTCTCCTAATTATTCCCGACATCAAACCTTTATTTCCTGTGCTACATATTTCAGTTTCAAGTTCCGGATCTTGAAGTTGAAAAATGTAACTATTTTTATAGGACGCAAATTTTCTTCGCAAAGATTGAGTGTAGGTGTCGATATTAATAATCACTGATGATTTCCTCTGCCAGATATTTACGAGCTAGTCTCAAATCTGACAAAGTTCGATGATTTATGATTCAAAACTGTATCATGTTACAAGATGAGTATAACAATACCGTTTTATTCCTTCAAGCCACTTGTAGCAACTGAACTTACTAGAACACACTAAAACAAAAGAAGAGGTGGGAATAATAATGGTAAGTGCAAAAATGTTCAGTAGGTATATTAACAAATAATCTTACATTAGATCATTGCTATTGAAGGGCAACCAGTCCCCCACAAGAAGAGATGCTAAATCGAGAATAATCACAGCTAAAATTTCAGTATCAATATTAATTCAATCGGTCAGGATCAGGAGAAAAAAGTTCGTAATGTTAATTCTAGCATGTCGTATTATGTATTATCTACACATGGTAGGGGTATCATGCTTGCCCAAGGCGCTCTTTGTAGCTGGATTAGACAAGGATGATTGTTAAATGTAGCTCTAGTAAGTTGCAAAAGTAATTAAAATGCTTATATAAATACTCTACAGATTTGTGATTTTGTCTCTATGCCAATGTGTTCAACTTCTTCAAGTTGCATACTGAATATTTTCTTGTTCATATGCCGCAGTGTCTTCGTCACTACTTTGCCAGCGAGGCCCATGAGAGAGCTGACCGTTTATACCAGAGTCTAAATGCTGCATCTAACCAAATAATACATAATGAGGCATTTTTGCACTGGAAAATTTCAACTGTACTTCAAGATCAAGTGTCGGGGTGATATTCTCCTCAAGTGAGAGAAGGTTGTTTTAGCGATATGTAAATAGTAATAATCTCATGAAACTTTTTTTACATAGTGCATAACTGAATATAGTATTTGTGTAATGTATATCTCATTAAAAAGTGCCGTACAACCGTTGGAGTTTCTAGCTCATTTAACCCGTCAATAACGTAAGATAAAATAGTAACAGGTATCGAACATCGTCGCCGGGACGTCCACACGGTCACCACAGTTAAAGAGCTCTATAAGAAACCGACGACGAACTCTCTTTCCATTAACTCACGCTGGTTTTATTGGTCTTCTTGAATGAAGGTTTTGTAACAAAAAACATTTTGTTGTTCTTAAAGGAAAGATTTATTTTCCATCAATTGAAAAAAAAATGGTTTTAGGAAACTAGTACAGAAATGCTTTCAAATGTTTTTACACTTTTGATTGAAAACAAGCTTTTTAGTTTTTATGTATTTATTGTCTCTATTTGTTGTTCCACTTGTTGAATACCATTATCTTACTATTAATCTTAGAATTAATCGTATCGTAAAAGAAGGAAACAGACCTTTTGGGCTCATGTTGTTTGTTAAAAATCTTAATTCTATTCAAATAACACAACTGAACAGAAACAAAAAAGGCTACAAATTTACAGAAAATGGAGAATATAAAGAAAACACATACAGCAAGTGAAGGAGGAAAGTGATACAGAAGTATAGCGGGTATATGACTGATCTGTTTTACATGAGATTGTAAATGCTATGTTATGAAAAATACCTTGATATTGGCGAACCTGTTTAAAAAAGTAATTTGAAAAATGGAAAACATAATACATACATAATAATTTATCGCTTCTTTAAAATTGACAGAGGGTGGTTACTTACGAGTATGTTGATATGGATGAGATAATAAGTAATGTAAGAACTTTGTGTTGATGGAATTGAAGGGCAAATCGCTTGAAGAATTCCATTGAAAATGTAGTTAAAGTGCAAAAAGGATCAAGAGTAAATCATACTTAGACAAGAAAACGTAGAACAAAGAGATATGATGAAAGAACACAATATAATATCCATATTATCCATTTAATATCTTACAACGCATTGTCACCAGATTGACTAATTGCTAAACCTGCAAATGAGTTATAATAAGAATATACGAACAGATGGCAATGAAAATAAAATTTACTTAAACCTAGTACTAATTTCGCACTTTATTTGCTAAGTAAATAAGTCTCCAAAAGCAAAACAGTAATTGTAATTGGAATAAGTTATTTAAATTACGTTAGATCATGGTTTTCTATCGTGATAAATCATATTATTAGCTACTACCAGAGGAATCATGAATATCACTTTTGATGTAAACGAGATAACCACTAGTATATTTTCTTCATTCAAGATCAAAAGTTAAATTTTGCAAGGAAGATGTGAGGTAAATCACTTTTCCTGATAATTGTTTTTTCTTTAAAAAAAAATGAATTTGCTATTTTGCTATTCGCTCATGCTTCGTCTAATCACCCTGTAATACACGTTGTGTTACTTTTTCGTATGTTTGACTCATGTCTAGATAGGTTGGGAAGAAATGAGGAAGGCAAGTTGACTAGTACTCATTTTAAGGTACCAAACTGGAATTAGTCTGGTGTGAGTGAAGATAGAACAAGTCACGATGCTGGATTCAAACCCATGACATTTCTAATGCAAAGCTAAAGAATCTTTTCTCAACTCAGAAATTATAAATAGCATAAAATAAATCATGCAAAACATCCATACTGTAGGCCGTAAATTGTTATTAGAACTATATTTGCAGTAGAGCGACAGACAACTCTGATGGAAAAAACTTCAAATTTTGTTTAATTTTCAGATATTGAAGTTAGCATAGTGTCACAATGAACATGCCTATCAGTTCCGGGCATCTTAAAGAGGGAACCTCAGATTTTTTAATATCAAGTAGTACACTTCACACTTCACAATATTGAAAATGTAAAATGTATTCCAGTGCGAACTATTTAAGGAAATAACAAAGTAAGATTTTGTTCGTGTTGGTGCAGGGCAAGGTAATTTTAATATTAGACATTTACATTAATTCCTTGTTTTTTCCCACTTTGTTTTTAGATTGTTTGACGAAATCACTCTTTAGACATTTAAATTAAAGTGACAGAGAAATTTGTCTAGCCTTAAATTACTTTCCCTACCTATTTTATTTAAGAAAGTAATAACAAACTATCATTAAAACACAATTTACATACTTCACTATAGGTCTTCACTTTTTACTTACTACCCTATTGTCTTCTTCGCGTTTAGATTTTAAGTGAATGTTGTTGCTTAGCGAAGATAAAAATTACTTTATTTCGTGTATGTTACTGAAGTAAATATACTATTGTTTAAATATTAAGGTTTAAAAATTAACCAATTTTGCTAAGTTTATATCAATTAAGTATAATAGTAATTAATTACATATTTATATTTTCCTTAAGGATTTTGCCATCTCATCTTATAAGATGATTGGAGAAGGGCATTTGTTTGCAAGTACAATCAGAGACCTGTACATACGGTGACCATACGCCCCGAATGCTTGGGTTGTGTCCAGGTACCCCGAGAAATATGTTAAATTTCATAAAACAATGGCGACATAATTTAATTTGATAGACTTTTGAAGAAATTTTATATTTGTTTCTTTGTAGGGGCTGTAATTGCTACTCCATAATGAAACTACGTTCAAAACTGAGGAGGTAAAAATGGAAACAAACAAACACTTGAGGAAGCAAGCAAATACCTGCGTTTGTATTTAAACATTTAGTAGAGATTCAAAAACACATCTGTTCTGCTAATTCCGACAAACAGCTTCAAACAAAGTTAACTTAAAATAAACATATAGATATTTGTGATTTGCAGCTCGTGAAACCAACAACCTCTGCCTTTTATAAGAAATGCATCAGTTACTTGGATCTGTGGAAAGGTGATCTAGACAGCCTGCCTCAACTGTCTTGGATTAATCTTAAATATCCCAAATGGGAGGATTTGGAAAAGAGTTGTCACTCCTTGAAAATACTTTATTATCACTCGACGCCGTGACGAACGAGCTGTGTGTGACCTCAATGATAGTGGGCTAAATTGAGATGAACTACAAAACAGAGATGATTAGCGATTTTACAAACCCTAAATCAGCTAAAGATAACCGTCACAAACTTGAATGGTGAATTCGTGTCGTCACTTTCTGAGATAAATTATTCCATAATTTTCAATAATTAATATTTTCTGGGGATCAAAGAATTCCTAGTTTACAATCGAATGTATGAAAAACCATGTTGATTGTTGAAATCAACAGTTTTGAATCTTGCACAGAGATACATGGAAAACTTAACGTCGATCACTCCAGAAGTATAAAATGTAAGAAAAGTTTCTATAAATTTTGAAAGACCCTTATTTAAAGGTTGTTTTATGAAATCTTATTTAAGCATTTATTTTTATAATGATACTTAATATATAAATATTAATTATTTTTAAAATAGATGCTTTGGACAGAGACTGTGGAAAAACTATTTGTTTACTTCAAACCCAATATTGATGAAAGAAGTTAATATTATGGAAAATAAAATGGTTTCGTTTTTTTTAACATTTGTGTGCAGCGATTGATTGATTGCAATCTAAAATAATTTGGAGAATTAATTTTAAATCTAGTAGCTATTCATACCAATAATTCAGACATAGAACTTACCTGTAAGACGCATTAGGTATTATGACTATATTATGAGTGATCAAGTTCGTACAGATTGTATTTTGTTATTTCTCTTTTCGTCTTAATTATTAAAATTGAGGTAACTTTTAAGCTAAATTTATGGTCTGAATAAGAACGTTTTCTACCCTCAAATGACTAAGATAATATGGTTACCGTACGTATAAATAAAATTTAGTTTAGTCGTTAAGTAAAAAGACATTTAAATATATAACATTATGGATTATTGAATGTATTAGCAGGATTCTTAGTGTAGAACTATTGTATTCATTTTGTCTGCTTGTCTATCCCCCAGTCTCTGTAACAGCAGTTAATCAGGTGACATTGACGAAGGCAATATGGCTCCAGGAGTTATTGAAGAAAAGAAATTAATAGGTGGAATCAACATGTACGTATGACAAAAGTGCTATGTTAAGCCATATACACGGATACCGCGTGTTTTGATAGCTCCAAGGATTAGCCACTCGTACTTCAAGATATAGTAGATACAGTTGCGTACACATTTCATAAAGTAAACTAGTATAGGGTCGTTCGTGGATTGATATATTTTGTCATAATGCAGATTACAACATACTTCTGAAGCTGGTAAAATACATCTACGTAGTTCTACAAACATTAAAGTGTAGTCACAATTTCTATAACGAAAGAAAATGTAATTCGGTTTAATAGAGTGTTAATGAACGGATAAAGCTGAATTGTGGAATGTTACTACTCTAAAATGACCAAGAGTCAATATTGTTGATTGTCACTTTTCTCTTTAAGTAACCTCTTATTAATCTCTTTCTACCACGATATATCTAATTTGCTTTAAACAAAACTAGTAAATTCTTGACAATTTATGTGTTGCTACATATGAGCGTCGTTGTCGGGGATTTCCTTGATTGTTAAACCATTACTAAAATTTTCTAGAAATGTTTCTGCCAGATATATTCTCTGCAAACAAGATTATTTCAGCTTTATTTAGTCCTCTGAATATTTAAGTTTATTTTGATAATAATAAATATAGTAATTTAACATCTCCTACTGTGATTATTATATTTAGTTTCTTTCTATGAATTCCTTGACAGGTTAAATGCAGGCAATGATCTGCCATCAGCACAAATTACAGCAAATAATTACCTGTTACTATGAATATAAATTATTGCGCTATAATTTAATAATAATGCTTCTTATAATAACTCGATGACCAATAAGAAATACTAATTTCTAGAATTTATTTTCAAATTTATTTTATTTATATTGCGTGACAACCGTATTTAATATGACGTCATAGCAACAACAATAACACACCTAAATCAGGACAGGACAGGTATTCATGGGTAAATGTAATAAGGCTCTAATTAAAGCGCTAGTATTAAAGTCATTTATAAATTATTACGCTGAATTTTAAGAAAGAGTGAGTTTTATGTTATTTTTTAGATATTTTGTTTGGTAATTTCCGTTCTAATAGCGCTTTCTGTCAGTTCTGCGTTATTTGAACGACTGTAAGTGCTCGATTACCGTGTTAATGCCCAGGACGTTAAAGATTTATGTTTCCAGATTCCTCGACATAAAATTAATTGAGAATTTGGTTTTCGGTTCAGCAATTAGCAGACATCAGATGCTGCGATATCTTTGGATCCATTTAATATTAATCTGAGGTGGGCTTATGGTACTTGGTAATTCCAACAGTCCTGGAAACATAATTCGCATCGCCAGAATGAAAGTGTCGTAACATAAACAATTTTACAAGAGAGCGACAAGATTATTTTTCATACTAATAAATTCATGACTTTCATTGTTAGTAGAGTTTTACCCTCGCTGCTATAATACTATTGAAAGTTTCTAATATATAAAGCGTATATGATATAATTATGGTACTATTTTTTTCAGTATAATGTAACCTGAGAAGAGAAGATTTTGTTCTTAAGGGAAGAAATTGAAATAAAAGAATGCATGGAGTATACTGAACAATACCGATTACGAATAAAGTACAAATACTTTTAGTCCAACATTGTTCTTTTGCCGAATTTGAAGTCTCTTAAAACTATTTACAAAACGGAAAGATAATTGAGCCACTCAGTTGGCTATCGGACCAGGTATTTTTTATATATAAATTTTACATTAACGCAGCCATGGGTGGGTTTACAGGGGGCATTCATTGCTCTCCCAGTCACTTCAGAATGACTATGAAAAACCCCGGAATATCTTGCACTCTTAAAGTAATTGCCTCCCAGGGTCTCTCTTCTAAATCCTAAAATGACTGGAAATAACTGGAGGTGCAGCGTCCTCCATTCCTCCAGTAAATCCGCCCCCCTTATTTTGAGTTCGCATCTGTAGTTTAATCCACCGCATTCATAAGTTGCAAAGACAGATGGTGCGATCTAGCGGCAGTGGATTCAACGAGGTCTTAACACGTTTATCAACTGAGCGTTTATCACTTTTAGATCCATTTAAATCGATAAACATAATTTCCAACAAAAAATGGATTTGGACCGATAGGCAAGTAAGTGGCTGGATTGAGGAGTTATGTGCAGAAATGGTGTAACCCACATTACGCAATTGCTTTAAAATAGAAACGCTAGCTAAAGATACATGGTAAATCC
>JAGDQP010027819.1:11994-24642 GCA_022664845.1 Lepisma saccharinum
CAATTGCTTTAAAATAGAAACGCTAGCTAAAGATACATGGTAAATCCCAGCAAAACTATTGAAGGGTCTTAGGTTGGCATTTTGATATATACATTTTTGCTCTTATATGTATTTCAATGTACGAAAACGCACAAAATATAATCAAGAACTATGTTTGGGGATTACATCATGTTTGAATCAAGCCCCTCAATATACCATCGATCCCACCCCACACAAAAGAAAATTATGCTAGACATCCTGTGGAGTTGTTCAAAAAGTTTGTGATTGTTAATTTGGGTCGGCGAGTTGATATTCTTCCGTCACCTATAACAACTTTTAAAAAGCGTATACCTTTTCTACTATGTGCTATCGTCATCATGTTCCAGTACACTCTATATTGCATAATTATACTTCTAAATACCAAAATCAATGCAATTACCCATACCAAGGAAACTTGTATTGTATCACCTGTACAGTTTAGTACAACGTGAACACACTTAAAGAAGAACTCCCATAAATCTGTCTGATCTAAACAACCGCTCAGAAGACATATAGAACATGATGGCAAGAAAACAGCCAAACGGGAATCAGAACAACGAAGTTTACCCATCGAGAAGTGACTAGCAAGTTAGCAGTGGAGAGCTAGTGTTTTTAGGACAAACTATAAGATCAAAGTGACTAGGAATAATGTTTTACAACATCGCACATGCTGCTATACAAACGACACTTTTCTCCGCACAATGGCGTTGAGATCAGATAAGGGATACGAAGTACGAGCTGTAAAGAAAGCTGAGTCCTGATTAGAATTCGGTGAATTCACAAATGCAGTGGCTACTTTCGAGGATGACACGCTGAAGGATAGAACTAAGTATGAAGAAGGAGGTCACCAACCACCAGAGGCACTTAATACTCAAAGATTTAAAAAAAGTGAGATTTCGCCTTGAAATCATAAGAGACCAATTAGCGTTGCGTTGAATATTTTGGAAGATCAAACAAAAAGCAACAACCAAGACTCCACAAAATGAAGAATTTATATCCGAAAGGCAGGGGTTATCCACGGAGACAAGTAGCCACCACCACCCATACTCCTGAGAAGGAACATTACAGAAAACATACACTTAACTTTGGAAAACTAGTACAAAAAACGGACTAAGCCAAAGATACGAACAGGCTATAAATAAATTAATATTAAAATACAAAATTAAACTGTTAATAAAAATACGGGCCCTTATAAAGCCAAAAGATTCATCGATTATCTCTCACGTGCACATTTTTACAACCAACAGCCTTTAAGATTTGTATAAAGACCTATAAACAAAAAAATCCAAAAGACTGAATCCTTAATATAGAGCACGAAAAATAAAACTATGATTACATATTAGATGTATATCTTTAATAGGGACTATCGCTGTACAGCTACACTTATAAATATCGGGAAAGAACTTAGACACAACTTTAACAAGCATTACCAGAAAGCAGTAAGAAAAGTAAAAACAATGATACTGAAGTAACAACTACCCTCCTATAATTAAATAGAAGTAATATAGAATTTAACTAATGTTCCATTTCATACAAAGGTCGTTTGAAAGAGAGATTGCTTGAACTCTTAGAAACCAATACCGTATAAATCCATCCCACAAGAGTAAAATAGAATAAACGAAGCTAAGTCAAGGAAAAGTTTCATTATCAAAACCTCCACAGATACCCATGGAAACAATAAATATCATTGGATTGTGATGTAGCATTTACAGTTTATATAATAAACATACATTTCTTTAACTTGATCTAACATGAGATCAAAAATAAATGAGTACAGTATGTTACATTATTCTAATGAATAACAAACTTCACGTCTATATTTGTCTAAATTTCAGCTAAGTCCGTTGTTCACCATAATATTATATGATCCGATGATACTTCATGAACGTTATACTTATAGAATTCTCATACAGCACTTTGTAAGTATTTATGAAACAAATGACCCAATTTTAGAAAGATTTCCAGCATATATTTCAATTGTAATGTTACACATGGCTATAGATCAATATGAATTAAAAATAAACACAATCATTTGCGTAATTTCTTTTCACAGAGTTTATTTATAACTGTCGCAAAATAAATTGTCTTGAAGGTGTCGTTTTCTGTAAGCCAGTTCAAACGTTACTACCCCATTTTACTGCGAAGGTGATATTTTTGTGAATTTTGATCTTGAAAATGAACTTTCCTGTACATGAAGTTGATCACCATCATTCGCAAGAACACTGATTGAGTGTAATTTCAACGTCGAGAAACATATATTTCAAACTACCTGCAATTGTTTTCTACAAAACTCAGGAAAAGCAATTCATTTGTAATAAAGAATTATGTAGATATTTTCATTCGTTTAAGAGATCAACATAATTAAAATCTATTATACACATTAGTCACATTTTCACACCTTTTGTTTGGCTCAATAGAATCTATTATTTTCAATTGACTAATAAAGAACATAGATTTTGAATTTATGAATAAGCTTCTGCGTGTTTAGTCAGGTGAAGGATCAAAGAGTACAGAACAAGAATGAAGGATAATTTGAAACATTATCCTACGGCAGTTTAATACCGGAATTACGTTTCCATTCAGGAAACATACACAAGTTTATGCTAGATTCTGGTCTCCGTGAAAAGAAGTTTGGGATTGTCCTGTGAGTGAGTGCTCGATTGCATTAGACATCTAAAGAATGTACTAAGGCTATGTGTTTGTAGCGAAAAGAACTACATGTTCACCGAGAAGGACGTTCAGGGCTACGTAAAGGATATCTCGATTACGATAAAAGCGGGCCCAGCAAAGCCCGCTTTACAGGCCTTGCAGGCTCTAGCCTTACCCCACTGAGTAGCATGGAGATATTACGAATAAACTGGAGAGAAATAATGATGATCAGAAAAACGCTATGTCTAGGCGGAAGCAGGACCCTTCCAATAAGCGTCAAGCTTGCTCTCTGGTCGAAAGCTCTACTTACTGAAAGTATTAACGATGTAATAATAATTAACATATAACCCCTCGTTAAATTTATAAAATGTCGTATATTGTTTTGCGATTTTACTTTTCTAATATTCCAAAGTGCTTAAAGCTCTTCGTGAATATAAGAAATGATTTTATAGAACGCAATATAAAGAATTCACGCTTTTAATGTAATCAGAACAATTGTCATAGCCGCCATAGCTTTGTGTTAGCAACCTTCCAATTCATCGGTAGAAGCCAATTTCATATCCTAGGAAGTGCTAAAGTGCCCCGGTATTTAACCTGCCGAAGTCACGGCGGAGACCTACCTTTGTGATCCCGCTAGTTTTCTTTTTTAGTGATTTTTTTGCGATTGAACTAGGATTTGGTTAAAAATTACACTTTATGGGCTGCAACACTGATGTAATGAGGTTTCGTAGTTCCGAGGTTGATGTCATTAGTACTGTTCTTCTTTTTTTCAGGTGTCTTCAAATAAAGCTACATCTACTGCATTTTGCAACAGGATATCTATATGATCTTATCAGCTGTTGTGAGAGGAACAAAACTGGGTGCTGCCTTTATGAGAAGATAAATAATTCCCCCTTATAGACTATGAGATTTACGTACGTTTCGATCTGAAGTATGTTTTTTCCTTCATCTAAATAAATACGATACACAGAAGGAATTATTTAGTTCCCAATAATAAACAAATAAGGCACTATTTAGTATACAAAACAATACACTAGAGAAGTCTTCTCTCGAAACTAGAGTAGGCTCTGAGTAGAGAAACGTGTTGATGTTCGTAGTGATGAATTGAGTTCTCAACAGAGTACCAGACGTAAGTTGACGGAACAAGAAATACTTACAGAAGTGGCAGAAAAATAAGATTCCGTTGTAACTTACTTGTTCAAAGAATTGTGACGTCATCAAAGGGTCTAAAACAGGTAAAACTATCCCTTGTTCAATTCGCACGATCCGTGAACGCAGCATGGGTATGTGGAGATAACGTTCCACATATTCTCGACCTACGGCACTAAGTGAGTTGTGGTGGTCAGTCTCCCGTTCGACCGCCTTTAACTTCTCAGGTACCCAGGAATACCAAGGACACGCTGGTACTCAATTTGATAGGAGGCTGAGTGCACTTGAGAGCGCCAGGCATTGGAACACTCTATCGTCCTGGTCGGGATTTGAACCCAGTCCGCCCGATTCGTACTCATACACGCTACCGCCATAGTAACATTATTTGAAACTAATTTCAGATACGTTCCTTCTTTAATTTCCAAAGTTATACTTCGATTTCAGTATTTAATTTATAAAGAACACGAGAAAATCTTAGCAAACATTGCATAGAGTAAAGTGAAAAATGGACAGTATAACGAATACGTTATAACTCACTAACGACAAGATCAAGACGGGCGTAAGCCATAGAGCTTTTACCACCCATACAATCTTATCTTACTAACGACAAGAAACCAGGTAATCGTATACCTACCACATATTTAGTAATCGCTTCAGACATCATGGTGAAAGTTAATCCATCTTACACTAAAAGGTGTGAGAGAAAGGAATTTTTTTAACCCCTAAAAATAATCCGTATTCTGGAGTTTTAAAAATTTTGAAGGCTACGTAGGAATGTAGTCTGGTAATGAGATGTATTAAATAATGCATGTTTTATTTATCAGAATAACAATAGAGAGCGCTTCGATCTTCACTTAAATGAATGCAGCCTCCTTACATGTTTCTTACCCAAAGTAATTAGGTTTATTGGAGTATATTTACGCAATTTTGTTACTTAAAAGTCACTGTACATTTTCAACTAACTTTACACTGCTGCAACAGTTGTATACGTATCTCTACGTCTTTCTTTTAGTCCTTGTCTTGGAAAATAGACTATATGATATTAATCAATGATATATTTTTTTTTATTATGTTCCAAGTTTTACGTTAATTCATTTTTGATGGAGCTATGCCGGAGAAGGTGGAGTATGCCGTTGCTCTTAATATACTTAAATGAGCATAAATATCCAAAGCAAAAATATGAATATTAAGGGACAATGTACCATTGTTCTTGACATACTTAAAACAGTAAAAATATCTAACTTAAGACATAAATATGAATATTTTCCGCATGGTAAGTCAAATACTTATTAAGAGGTGCTATATTCGAATTTAGTCCACATTTAAATCAATGTTATTTTTGGACAAAGGTTGCGGGTAGAACATACCTTTCTATAGTTCAAAATAAATCCAATAACAACCAAAACCTCAACAAAGATTCTGTATGATCATATATCGTAGAACGATTACAGATTTCATATTTATTTAGTTCAGATGTTTTAACGATGTTTGACACTGCTGTTTACAACTTTACAAAGAACTGTTCAAAGGTATTTCATATGTTTCAGGTTTAATTCGTTAAGTAAAGTATAAAAAGTTATGGGCAGTCAGATGTAAGTCATATCCAGTAATACGAAATCAGAAATACTGAGTCGATAACATTGATGAATATTTCTTCAAGCAATACACACGACAGAAATAATTTTAAGATTCGTTGCTCATACAGACAGGATTTCTACTTATTTAAAGTCTTATCTGTTATAAATTTGCTTTTTAAAAAAATATTTAGCAAATATAGAGTTCTGCTGGAATGCACCGATATAATTTGCATGTCAAATTGTTCATGTCACTTATTGACTTATAATACTTAGGTGTTAATGTTTAAAAACTCTTAGATTCTAATTAAAGTTCCGGTTTTAATACAACCTCTGGAAAAATCAAATTTACGTTTAAAATAATTGCTGCATTAATCACTTCTAGTTCCTTTTCATCCTTGATATTAATTGCATAAATCTAGTCAGTCTAGTTACTCCGTACGCTCAAAAGAACTAACTCTATGGCTTATGGAACTCGCAATATCTTCGCTGTAGTAACGAATCTTCGCAAATGAATTATATCCTAGGCAACCTCAAGCCAGTTTTTTTTATCACGAACACCTACTTCTCGAAGATACCTTCTAATATTATTATCCCAATAACGTCTCGGTCTTCTCAACGGTCTCTTTCCTTCTGCTTTTTCAACCAAGTTAGAATATAATTTTCTCTTTCACCCATTCGATCTACATGACCTGCCCATCTTAATCGAAGTGATTTCATTATTCTTACAAGATGTGGTTAATCGTACAGTCCTGTGGAGTTGTTAACTATGCAGTCACCTCCATTCTCCAGTCATCTCATCCCCTTTCTGCCGATATATCTACCTCGAAACTTTATTTAAAAACACATGTAATTTATGTTCATCTTCTGGGCCGTACTCCAACTTTCGTAACTGTAAGTTATTACCGACAGAATAACCAATTTTATATTTTTAAGTTAAATTTCCTTAATATTAATTGCAAGGATAGGAGTTTCTGTACAGAATAAAAACATGCGTTGCCCGATACTAAGCGAAATTTTATTTCTTCCATTCTCTCAAGTATTTATTATTGTTTAATTTTTCTATGAACTCATCTCTAATTATTTTGTATCTATTTCCTTCATTCCCTGTGTTTTGACTTATCATGTATTTTTATCTGTGTTTCCTTGTATATATAATTCATCATAATTATGTTTGTACAATAACATACGCGTTGCTTCGCACTGCATCTATATCGTCCTCTATTACATATGCATCATCCGCGTACACGAACCGTTGATTCAAATCATTCAATGTTAGTTTTTTCTATTCCCCTTTAATTTCTAAAATCGCATATTCTTACGAAAAGATAAACAGTAATGGTGACGAGGCATTACATTGTTTCAATACGTTGCGAATCCTAAAAAATATCTGACATATTATTGCCTATACACACTGTGCTTATAGGGTGGCTGAGACACATCTTCACTAGTTGAACAAGTTTTTTCGGAATTCCAAATCGTATCAGGATATCGTATAGCTTTTCCCTGTTGTAGAAACATGTACTTTCTTAAAATCAATGAATATCTTGCTTACAGTCCCATTGTATTCCAATTTATTCTCCAAGATTTGTCTTAAGACGAAAATCTTGTCCAACATGTATCTATTTCTTATAAATCCACTTTGCGTTATCTCAAATTATTTAATCTACGTATACACTTAAACGTGTTAAAAGAATATTTCTGAATATCCTATAAAAAGTTGGAAGTAATAGTATTCCGTGGTAATTATTACAGTCAGATTTATGATTTTTTTGTAAATCAGAACTATTATTGAGGTTTTCCATTCCTCTGGAAGCTCCTCCTTTCTCCATATAGGACTTATCAATCCATGTAGTTCCTTTCTTAGTGTCGTTTGTCTCGCTTTACATTTCAGCTGGAATATTATCTATCAATGGTGATTTGAAATTTTTCTATTTCATTATCGAAATTTCAATCTCGATCTCGTTAGGCTCGTGAATCCACGGTTCTGTAGAATAGATTTCAAATTCCTCTGTTTGTAGCCTGTTTTGTACATTAAGACATTTATCGAAATTAGTTTTCCACACATCGACAATTTTAGTCGGAACCACTTAAGGATCTACACGTTCATTTTTAATCATCCCTTACCTCGTCTGGTAAACTTATCTTAACAAAATTACCTCTCTGTGTAGATCTCGTAAGTTTTCGTGCCGTTTTCCTCTATCTCCTGAATATTCTGCTACACATATTATCGCATTTTGTTTCTGCATCCGCTTGTGGCGTTGCGTTTTACGTTCTAGTAGTAGTTGGTATTTGAATCACTTTTATTACTTAGTCATCGTTGACTGGCTTGTTTTAGTTACTCGTGGAGTTTAAGGCATTCTTCGTCAAACTAAGGTTTATTTTTAAGCTGTTTCTTCTCACCTACACGTTCATTCGCTGCCCTCTTAACTGTTTCAATAATTGTCTCTCATATTTTACATAAGTTTCGTTATTGTAAAGGTAAGCAAGAAAGTTCTGTGGCTTTTTCACCCACCACCTTCGAACATCGATATGTCACCTAAGACGTACCTCGAAGATCAAAAATAGTCCCCATCAGCATCATGACCTTCTGCAAACGTTCTGGAAGGCCATAGATTCCATCGCGGTAAAACTTGGTGGGCCGTGAAGATAAGAAGGTATCAAATGCATTTTAGGGATTTGAACTGGCGTCCTCTAAGGTGATTGTCCAAGGAATGGAACAAGTGAAAATCGGACGGTGCAATGTCCGGGGAGTATGGCGGATGCAATAGTGTTTCCCATCCAAGGCGTAGAATGGTGTCCCGGGTCATCCTAGCCACGTGGGGCTTAGCGTTGTCCTGTAACAGGAGGACCCCTTTGCGATTCAGAAGGCTCCAGAGTTTTGAGATTTTCTTGAACACGGCTCAACTGCTGACAGTACATAGTTGCATTGATGCTCTGACCAACTGGTAGCAGTTCCCGATGCACAATGCCGCGAGCAGTCCACCAAACACACAGGAGGACCTTCTTCTGGCGCAGTGCTGGTTTCGGCTGTTTTGAAACCAATGATGACGGCGCCTGGAGCTTAGTACAAGACCCACTTCTCATCAGATATCAACACCCTGTCAAGAAATGGCTCCTTCCTCAGACGAGACAGCAGTGTCTGCTCGCGTTGCCTTCTGGCCCTGAGTCAAATCATGTGAAACCCACTGACCCAACTTGTAGTGCTTCCCAAGTTGATGGAGGTTTTACCGAATAGTTTCTCCACTCACACTGAATTGTAGTCCCAGTTCCTCACATGTCTGGCCACTGTTCGCCTCAATTGCTGCATGAAGATCTTCAGATTGTTTCGTCACCGTCCTTAAACTTGGAAAACCACCGCTGCACTATCCGCGTAGTCACGACACCCTCACCAAAGGCCTGGCATATCTTCCGCCCCGCTGCAGCAGCGTTTGACCCCAGTTTGAACTCGTACAGCATACACGCCCTTATGACGCTTTGTGGAGGTACCATGTTCACTCTGTCCTTCCGCACGTTCACAATGTAACTGAACTGCCACAACCAGGTAGTATGTTGGATATACCCACACCAACAACTGAAGTTCGCCTGATCTCCATTCGCATTCAACTCACGGAGTGAGGGCCAATTGAACACAGACCTCTACAAAAAGGGACAAAATCTTCTTGGTTCCCTTTAATTTTATCAGTAGATTTTCCGGAATCGTGAATATTGTGTCTTTCTCCATTTATGTTGGTGTTTTCGTGAATGCTGATTTTTTTGCCTAAGGTAAGTCTATATTTTTCTTCTCTTCCTACCTTAGCGTTAAAATCACGCATTACAATTTTTCGCATTATACTAAGCAATCGGTCAAACAGACTTTTAGCTGATCGTAGAATGTACCTTTGTCGTTTTCATCACTCTCATCGGTCGGAGCATGGACATTTGAAACGTTCATGGAGAGAAGGGGTAACGTACATGAAAGGTAATTTCTTGTAAAACCCATTAAAAACAATTGTTCCCATTTACTCCCATGTATGTCATATTTTTAAAACTGCTATAACTTTGTTATTTTTTGAGCTTTTGGATTGCAATTTTCTGAGCGGTTAACTGCCATTCTTTAATTTTCTTAAAAAGCACTCCTTTCCCCTTCTTTCACTGTACGCTTCATTTATTAAAAACGTGATGCACCATCGAGTACGTATCGTAGCGTAAGATAGTCTTTCGTTTACAAACTCTATTTTCTTAACCACCGGAAGCATATTGTGCTTAATGAGGAATCTTGTTCTTAAATTGTGTGACTGCGTATCCCCTTAGTAGAAAGTGTATTTGCCATGTCGGATATTATCTTGACCCTCCCACCAGACTCCTAGTGTCGCTAATATGTCCACCTCGTACTTCTCGGTCTTGCGTATGGAACCACATGAAGAGCACCCGTTTTGTATAACATTGTACGTTCCACGTTTCTATTCTAATTTCTTTCTTAATCCCATTCTAGGAGCCCGCTGAAACAGTCTCCACCCGGAGATCCGAATGTGAGACTAGATCACCTCCGGAATATTTTACCCCGGGAGAATACGATGAACTATTTGTTACTATTTCTTAGAAGTTTAGGTTTTAGAAGATTAGCTAAAGTCCATTGCTACTTTAAATACCTGTGAATGAAATTTTAATAATTACATTGGCTAAGTATTTGAACCTAAATCAACGTCGCTAAGAGCGAGATCTCTAAATAAAGGAGTTCCGCATTCTTGCCCCCCGATACGACTACAAATCATTAGAACCTCCACAAAACTCAACTTGCACTCCCTATTTAGTCTGCACACCCTTCAAATTAAAAATCCCTTCAGAATAGCTGAATAGGATTTATTTTCCTACAGGGAGGCATTTCCCCTAAGGTAGACCAATCTTAAATAACTACAAAAAATTTAGTTGAGGAAAATATCTATAAACTATGATTTAGCATCAATTCCCCATTCAATGAAAACATTCTTAACATTTCTTTAGAAGCAAAAGGGTTAATGAAAAAAATCTACAAAAAGCCATCAATCCACGATAAAAACACCTTAAAAATATTTCTACCATTTTCTTCTTAAACAGGGGCTTTCTCTAAAAAGAAAATTATATACTCTTAACAGTTCTATGGAGTCAATTATTGTAGTTTAAAAGTTAATTACCTTCGCTGTCATCTTATCACCTCAACTATCAATCTTCGTGCTCGTTTATGTAGATTTATTAACGAAACTCTTATATAGATATCACCTTGGTAATATAGTTGGAATAAAAATATCTATTGATTGTTAAGATTTTCATTTGTGTATACATAGATGGTGCGTAACAATATAAATTTACCTCTAAATTGCTTGTACACTTCGCTACTTTTAGAAATTAAATTTAACCACCTTACATGTAATTGTACACAGGTATTATACTGCTAAAATTATTTTGTGAAAGTAACTTCATCTGTCCAGTAATATTTCAGATGAATGTTAGTGGTTTAAATTATTTTCGGTAATCATGAAAAAGTACCGTGAGAATATATTTAATTTACTCAAATGTCTCGATTTTCCTTTCTAGTGTAATGCTCACGCATGCACATAAAGAGTAAATGGTTACTTATCATAACGAAACATTCAGTTCTGTTCAAGTCTTTACTGGAGCCATTCCAATCAATCACGCACTTCAGCAGAAATGGGAAATATTCTCAATGAATAAAGATTGCGATCCCTAATTGATAAATAGAAAAAGTTATTAAACCAGTGCGTAAGTCGTCAGGGTAAGCTGTTTGTTTCCAAGTTTCAGGCAAAGGATTTCTGACGCTCTGTGCTGCTTTTATGTAATGTTCTCTTCACTGGTAGTTTAGTCCAGTAGGCCAGACGCTGGCCTTCTAACTGAACAATCAGTGCAAACCATTGGCAGTTCGAACTTCCTAGTATAAAGTGCAGTAAATTGATGGTTTCATAAAGAGCTAGTGTAGGTTAGATTTGTAAGGTTTACCCTAATGGTTAAGGTTTTCCAAGAACAAAATCAAACCAGTTCATTTAATACGTGCTCATAGGATTATGCAAGTGGAGATTAAAATTGAATCTAATGTATCGCTTTCAAAAATGTTTTAGTTTAGAGAAAATATTAGCTTAAATGTCGGTATACACTATACACAACAGTACAATAATTAGAAAAGCTGTGAATCGACATAAGGAAATCCATGTTAATAATAATTGTTATAACGATCAGCTTTCAGGTACGTACAAGGTGTCTTGGGTGTAAATTTCCCCTAGCACATTCGTCGTATTGTCTGAAATTTCTTCTTTCAGGCAATCGAAATCCTTAAGATAAGAATTCACTGCAGGAAAAACATATATGCAAAAGAAATATTCAGAACAAATATGCATCGGACAATATTTGACATGGCTAATGATTTATTACAACCAAGTCGTGGCACTTACTGGATGTATTTTACATTGAAAACAAAAAAAACGTAACTTCTACAATTAGCTATTTTTCCTAGGAGAACGGAAATCTATACCCTCTGATAAAGGGGTGGAAATAAATTTTAATCGATTCTTGATAACATAGTGATTGCTGTTTACAAAATTTGGTTAAAAGCAAGCAACGTCTTACTTCAATATGGAGGGCCAAACCAAGAAATTTGCAAAATATCTTAATTCAGGTGTTTATCATAATGTTCTCGAGCATAACCACTTATTTTATTTATATGCTAACAATAACCCAGATACCACGCTATTGTCCGTTTTACACTCGGTTGTCAAACAAAGACGAAAATCATTACCTCAATTTAATTCATATATAGATACCATTTTAAAAGTGTTTATATGGTAGAAGTAAATCAAGATCGTTTGAAACCTGGTAAGAGAAGAAAACCTGTTAATTAGCGAACACAGTACAATAGCAAGACTGTGTTTTTGAATAACAAACAAGTCATTACTGCGAGTTGATCTTACAGGAGTTCGGAAATACAGTTCGTAAAGAGTGCAAGTGGATCTCACAGGAACTCGGAGAAACAACTCATGAGTATCACCAGATCTGATATGTCCATTAAAAATCTTATATAGGTATCTGAAATCATATAAATCGATACATGCTGAAGGAGGTGTACTACAAAGGACTTCTAAGAGTTGTTTGCTCAAATTTCGTACGAATTGGACGCGAAATCTAACAATAGTCAAGTACAAATTCAAAACTCTCGTTACATTACACAATACTGTGGAAAATGCCATAGCCCAAATAGGAGAACAATATTGAAGTTTTGGAAATACGTTAC
>JAGDQP010027820.1:0-24642 GCA_022664845.1 Lepisma saccharinum
ATATATATATATATATATATATATATATATATAATAAATCACAGCCATATTCAATCCACTAGTGGATGAGGCCTCTCGCCGAAGGGAGGAGTTGGTCTACTACAGGGTGGACAATTTATCTTGATCACCCTCTATAATGGAGAAACCGAAAGAGGGAGAGAAGCGAAACTTTGCATGAGGCAACGACATGGAGGGGGACATCTTCTCATGTATTAGGCAACAATGCCTAATGAATAGTGCTGCCAACCCAATATAAACTTATATTTTTAATGGAATGGCCTAGATTTGATTTCATAATTGGAATGAGGAATGAAAACAAAGGCGAAAGAAATGGCACTTGTAGTTCAGGGTTGCCAAGTTTTCGATAAATAACGATAAAGAAGTGTAAAATTGAATGTCTTTTTGCACACACTGTGAATGGCATACACATTCTCTGAGCACATGAAATGAAACGCTGGTAAGTACTCTTTAAATTGAGTTCAAGTTTAGAAGGGTGAGGTAAACAGTGTTGCCACAACACAAGAGAAAAATGTGGGTTTGGAAATGGTGTAATAGCTCAGAAAAAGTCACTATTACATTATGATTTAAAAGTTATAGGGCAAGTCAGTATGGCATAAAGAACATTGTAACGTTGATTTGAGATCGATATGTAATACTTAACGAGATATCAGGTATTATGTAAAAGCTGAGAATTTTGCGTTATAAAAGATGGCAACTGTGTTTCAAAATTCACTGTTTTCGCTTTCGTTTGTGAAATCAAGAAGAAGTAATGAATACTAAATAAAACGTCAGTAACTAAACATGTAACTCCTATGAGTCCTTCAAACTACTAAGCAAGTCTATGTAGCATAAAAAAATCGTCTTTGAGGTGCAAATCAATTACAGTTAAAAGTCTATATTAATATTAAACACGACTACGTATACTTTCAGCATGTAAAGTATTGCATTTGTTTTCCTTTTGTTAGTGTGTTCTGATTAAATTATTTGTTAATAGATGGTACTAGCATAGCCTAACTAATGACATCTACTCCCTTTTGTATGAAATATGTGAACTTGAATATCAATAACGTGAACCGTCTGAATAACAAAACGAAATACCTGTAGATTTGATGTAAATCAGATGCATTCAATATCTTTGAGTTTTCGTTTTTTTTAATATCCATATTTGTAATGAACATCAATAGCATTACAATTACAAATAAGACGTGCATAATAATTTACTTCTTAAAACTCCCTGCGATTGGCAAAATTTGATTTCCAACTACTTATACTACATACAGAGTGCTAATTATGGCCGGGGTTTGAGGGGGGGGAATAATTTCCCTCTGGAATTTACTTATCCCTGGCTGCTAACTAGAATTCACTATCCCAGGGGGGGATGATATTCCCCCCCCCCTCTTACACGTTATAGCTTTCTTTTCACGTTTGATACAGACAATATACTGTTTTGTTAAATGTACACACTTTAGTTGACATAATATTTACAGTTTGACATATAACTCAGCTAAGAGTGGCACAGTCAAGTTCTTTTAGTATATTTATGTTGTGTATTTTTAGACTGGTGTGAGTGCAACATTATTCACTCAGAGTGCCCTTAGCTGACTCGATCTGTCAAGAACGGTAGTGGTGAGCGTTAGTGGAAACATCTTGCCGTTATCATCGATTAAATACAGTTAACTGTAGAGAAAAATATTAGATTTCATAGAGTTGCTTAACTTAAGAGAACAAACATACCTACGTTATGTAAAGCTATCCCCTGTTTGATGTGGAGGTAGTGCTTCACATATTCTCGACCTACAGTGAGAAAAAAGTGTATGGATTTGGACTCGAGCCACCCGATTCGTAGTCAAACGCGCTGATGTCTGAGCCATACCGACTCATGCTACGTTGTGTAAATGTTGTTTAATTTAGGTTGTTTGGTACACTCCAGTACTCTGAAAGGATTAGTGCAAGACAACATCGTAAGTTATTTCACTTCTGTTTCGAAGAAAGATCAAAGTGAATCTGGAGGTATTTGTAGAGTTACGAGCTATTGAGTAGCTCCAAGTCTTAGTGAACAAAGACTAACACTGAATTTAAAAAAAATAGCAGCATTAATAAAACTGGAGAGACGGAGGTTTCTAAAGTAACGTGCGCAGGTGGTTTCAAAGGAAAGATGTAAGCAATAGCAAAATTCCAAGTCTTGGCTAACTTACAATGAGACTAGTAAGGTAAAGGGCCCGTTATTCGTCCCCGAGCTCGCTTCCGTCTTCCAAGGCTTCTGTGTTGGTAATCGCTGCCGCCTGTTGAGAATGAGTGAAACCAATTGTTTAACCTAAACGAGCGTGAAATAAGATAATTTGGCTGTGCACGTTTGTTTCGCAGTAATTGTAGTTTTTTGTTTTCGGCCGAGTGTAACTTCATTTCCTGAACACATACCGAGGACTGCAGTTTTACTTAAGGTATTTACTTTTAACCATTAGTTTCAGTAGTGTGTAGCGAAGTTTGTTTATTTTTAAGATGTTTAGGTAAAAGTCCATGAGAGGTATCCTAGTTATTATAATAGGCTGTCGTATTTGTTACGTCTACTGGCCCGAATTCCGCCCCCTAAGACATTTCCAAATTTCTTAACGGAGACGAAATTTGGAACAATGCTAATAATTGGAACATTGGACAGAATTTCTCACTTGTATCTTTGCCGATAAATAAGCGAAATTAATGGAATAAAGAAACAACAATACAGGTCATAATATCAGTTAGAGAAAAGAAGATGGGATACAAATTGGCAGTAAAGACTTTTATTGTTCCTACATCCACCTTGAAATATTACGTCAAGTCTGGAATTCCAGCTGAAGATTGTGTTACAAAATAAAACCTAGAGTAAACCTATTCTGACGAACGATATTGAGAAACAGATTGTTCTTTATTGTTTGGAAATGGAATCTCATTGTTATGGGCTAAAGCTTTCAGATCTCAATTAATCGAATGGCTTACCAGCTTGCAAGAAGAAACAATCTTCTTATGATGCCATGAAGTGTGCGTATCTATCAAATTTGGGATTAAGATTGGGAAATTCTTTTATCTGTGACCAGTGGCGTCATTTCATTTTTTGCTTGAGGGGGAGGCAAGATCCTCTTGGCACATCCTATCTATTTCCAAGCGTAGCCCTTATTTCATACTCTGCATATACGTAATAAGTGATTCCGCCAGATGTCTCTGTGGGGGGTGTCACCCCCTAAAACCTTAGAGCACCCTAACTTTAAAATACGGTCAAAACTCGAGATAAAACATGCAAAACTCAAGTTATACCCTCCCAATTTCGACCTGAAATTCCTACACTGAAAATCCTGGCGGATTCTCTGTACGTAACCCATATTGTAACGTTCCAAGTGCCGCGCCACGTGCTCAGCACGTGTCGCTCATAATCAAAATATAAACAAGATAGTAGTGTGTAATACGCGTGTGATACGAGTGTTACTACGTAAACAATCAAGAGGAAACGTAAATAGCGCAGACGGCAAAATGAATTTCATCAAGAAGAAACCGATGGAGCTACCACCGATACGAAGGAGAAGTCAGCAGAGTCAGCAAATTTAGGCCTATAAAAAGACCGATACACCAATATAGATCATCACTTCCCTCCTCTTTCCTAGTACTCAGTTGCCTTGGACTGGTACGTTCCTTAAGATCTGTACATTCAGTTGCTGTCGGACTGGTGTGCTTCCTAAAACCGCTCTCTCAGTTGCTGTCGGACTGGAGGGTTTCCTATCCTGCTCACTCTGTTGCTGTCGGACAGGTGGGTTACCTAATTGAACCTGTGTTGAGTTGCTGCGGACTGACACAAAATCCGATACTCAGTTGCTGACGGACTGGTACCTTCCTTCCTGCACTCAGTTGCTGCGGACTGGTGCTATACCAAATCCTTCTCTCTTCTACGAGGCCTACACCCAAGAAGAAGCCAGAAAAGTTATATTATAACTTTTCAGTTTGTATAATTACTTTGGTACGGGAGACTTTTTATTAATCTAAAGAACTTATATTATTTTATAATAAAACTGGTGATGGGCAAAACTCATACCCCGTGTATCTTTGTCTCTACCTATATTTCCACAAACAACAGGGTGTTCCTAAAGGAACATTACGTGGTGGAGTAATCGCTTATAAATAGCGAATAGCGCCGATTCCACTAAGCTAATTTACTAGTGGAAGACAAAATAAAAAGGCCCAAGGTGTGCCAAAGCCCAGAAACCAGTAATAAGTACATATAATGGGACTAAATACGGATCTGTCAAGTGACCCTATGTTTATTTTAAGTATGAACTTTGAACTAGGACAAGTAACACTTAATGCCAGTAATTACTAGGTCAGGCAGTAGAACGGGCAGTCAGGATTCGGATACAGAAAAAGTAAAATCTAACAAAAGCGATAAAATGGCGACAAATACATCTTTCCATCTACCACATTTAACTAAGTTTTCCGGTCGGATGAACGAGGACCCGGATAGGTCTTTTATGTTATTCGAGCACATGGTAAGTTTACAGTCGTGGGATAACGAAAAGAAAAACAGGTTTTGCCTATGTACCTACAGGATACTGCATTGGACATGGTATTCCAAATGCAATCACAAAATATAATGGCCGATTTGACATACAGTCAATTAAAAGACAAATTAATGAGTCTAAGCAGACCTAAAATCCCGCATTACAAAGCAGAAATGGAAATCAACCTAATAAAGCAAGGTCAGGATGAAACTATTGATGCTTACTTCATAAGGAAATTGACGGCTATTAGACACAATCTTACTGAAGCTACGGAAGAAGAGAAAATTAATTTCCTCAGCTTAGGACTACATCAGTTTTTGAAAAATATTGCTTTGGAAACGCATATCTCTGTAAGGGGTCTTCAGAAACGTTTACATGCACTGGAAAAAATCTAATGATTTACTCAAAAAAGAGAATTTGTGGAAAAAGCACAAGCTTTATACGCATTAGCAGATGGTAGTCAGCAGAGACAACCAACGATAAATTATGCTACTCAAGATCCTATAATCCCAAGTTTTCCTACTTTGAGTCAACAAATTCAGTATTTTCAACCTCAAAGTTGTCAAACCCTTAGCATCCAATCGACAAACAACCAACCTTTACCTACTCAATATCCTAGTTATCTACATCCTGCACCACAATAAATACCCTGTCAGCAACAACTACCACCACAACAACATCAAAATCCTAATGTCCAAAGCAATGTCAGTTACCAACATAGCCAACATCATTTGATAGAATCTATAAATAAGCAAACACCTTACTATTCAGCTTACAAACAACTACGTATGAACAGTCCTGTAATTAGAGACCTAAACCAAGCGCCCATCGCCATCATAGATACCGATCCCCATAGTAAACCCATAGGGAAATTCCTATATGACATAATGCCGCCTAAAGACCTTAGGGACCCTGATAAACCTTACAAATACGAAAATTCTCAACCTAATCATAGTACGCAGAATACGCAAAACTCAATGGACAATATTACCCAAAAGTTGGCAGAATTGTCTCTTATGGTCGTGAAAAATAGTACAAACCAAAAACCGTACTATAGGAAGAACAATCAACAAAATGTCAAAAAGTACTATAATAAGAAAAACAACAATTACAAGAAAAATGGTGACGATAACAAATCTGGAAATAATAGCGGTACAGTTACTGTATGTGCCATTTGTTACAAGAGGAATCATACAGCACAAGACTGTTGGCATAAAAACAAGAAGAATTCAAATTCGGGAAACGAATAGGTTCGCCCTCGACGTCGGAAGTCAAGCAAGGCCCGAGGGCGAAGGTTACTAAACGTTTTAAGACAGCTCAGAAGAAACTTAAAGGACCTACCATACAGACCGAAGAGGCGAAGAAAAAAATAACAAACAAAAAGGATCAACCTCCCGAACCCACAATCAGAAGATGGCTCATCACAAGAAGAAAGGACCTGTCACACCAGCAAAGATGGAGAAAGCTGATCCAAAGAAGAAAGGACCTGCCGCTACATTAAATATTGATGATAAGATTACAAGCGCACAGAAAGGATCTATTACAGAAGTTTCATTCGCCAATATATATTCCAATCAGGAGGTGTCAACAGATCGAAGAGAAACAACTTCTTACGATACGCAAGAAAATAGATCCCTAATAAAAATCAATGTGCAAGGTAATTCGATACCAGTTATAATTGACACGGCGTTTTCTATTTCACTTTGGGCGCGTCAATAGCTACCCAAGAAGTGTAAATTAATTCCTTTTCAAACACATATAAAGGGAATCGCGAACAAACTTGTTGAACTAAATTACATAGCGCTGATAAAATTCAAGATAGGAAACACAACTTATTCTCACTATTTCAGAATTATTAAACAAAATGATTACAACCCTTTATTCGGACAGGATATTTTAAGGAGATTGCAGAGCACAATTGATTTGGAGAAAAACAGAATTTCTTTTTACAAAAAAGCAAAAAGACCTCAAATGCCAGTATCAGATAGCAGAAGAGAAAATGTTTCACAGTCAGTAATAAATGTGATGAGTCAGCTTGCAGACGTGTGTGTTACGAAGAAAGTTACAATCCCAGCAAAATCTTATTTCGTTTTACCCATTGCACTAAAGGAGAAAGAAGAAAAACAAGAGTCTGCACTTTTTATGTACGATTGCTGCAAACATTGCGAGATAGGCATGAACTTGTGGGTTTAACTATTAAAATGCCAAACAATGAACGAACTATCCTGGTCATAAACCCTACATCTAAAAATGTATACTTAGATAAAAATACACCAATGGCGTATTTAGAGCAAAATTTAGAGGAAATTGTTCTGAATATAAAAGAAGACAAGGAAAAAGAAGAGGACCCGAGTGATGAATATAGATATCGATCACATGAAGAAATTGAAGAACGCCTTAGAAACACTGAAGAAAGTTTTGACATCTCATTATTCGATATCAATCCAAAACTTCCAGAAAATATTAAACAAAAAGTCTTAGAATTATTGTATTCTTTTAGAGACACGTTTGCCTATAGTGGTTCAGATTTAGGAAGATTTCGTGGGTATGTGCATCGTATCAGGATAGATAAATGAGCAACATTTCACCGGCGTTCTCCACCGGTCCCAGTTTCAGTCCGGAACCAAGTAGACTCTCAAATTCAGGAGCTGATCCGAGCCCGCATAATACGTGAAACATCCACGAGTGAATTCTCTTCACCCATGCTGCTTGTTCGTAAGCCAGGGTCTAAGCAATTTCGTATAGTTCTTTCATTAATAGAATGCAATAAATTCACGAAATACTTATCGATACCGTTTCAGAACACAGACGATGTTATAGCTAGTATAAGGGGTAAATCTCTAATAACAACGATCGACTTGTCATCCAGCTTCCATCAAATCGAACTCCATCCAAAGAGTTGGAAATACATGTCGTTTGAGGTACCTCATACACGGAAGACCTACCAATTCTGCCACTGCACAATGGGTACGGCAACTAGTAGCCAGTCGCTCTCGATAGTAACCAGAATGATGCTAGAAGGTTTACCTAATACAATAACATCATTCGCAGATGATATTATCGTGAGCAATTGCACGGCGAAGGAACAAATAGAATACTTGGGTTGCTGCTCCGTAAGTTGAGATCACATGATTTTCGCGCATCTCCTCGCAAAACACACCTCCTCTACTCAAAATTACAAGTACTCGGATTTACTCTATCTGGAGAGGAAATAGCAATCTCTTCGAAGATAGCAAGTAAAATAAGGGATTTCAAACACCCCAACACGAAACGACAGCTTAAAGGATTCATTGGAACTTGCAGTTTTGTCCGTTCTCACGTGAAAAACTTTAGCGAGAAGATAGAAGCATTCCAAGCACTTCTCATGAAAGGCAATAAATTTAAGTGGACACCTGAACTGAATGTAGTTTTTGAACAGCTAAAGATGGATATCTTGAACGCACCTTCTCTTGCGCATTTCGATGAATCTCAAGAAATAAGAGTTTATGCAGATGGCTCTAGTATTCAGGCAGGGGCTATACTGACCTGTTATATTCCAAAAACTAAGGAAGAGAAAGTCGTCTCGTAGTCGCAGTCGCAGACTATCAAAATCTGAAAGAAAGGCATCATCGTCGATACGCGAACTTTACTCGATTCTATACGCTTGTCGTAAATTTCGATACTATCTACTGAATTGCCCATTCAAACTTTTTACAGACGCTCGTTCTTTGCTTAATCTACAGACCGCTCCCGATCACGTTGGGAAGTTTACCAGATTTCGCTTGTTCCTGTCTGACTATGTATTTGATGTAATACACAAAGAGGGTATTAATCAACCGGCTGAACTGTTCTCCCGTTTCGAATCTCGAGAAATTATAGAGAAGGAAGAAAAAGATGGTACTGAGGAAAACCAGGAAAGAAAACTGGAAGGTCAGATAGCGAACAGAGAAAAGACAACAGACGATATTCATGACTCTGAGGAAGTAATAGCTTTTAGATCAAACGCCCTAGATACGAATCTATGCATTCAAAATTTTTCATCATTAGAAACTCTGAAACAAGCACAGAAAACTGACAATTATTTTCCGGACATAATTAATGCATTAATGGGTATAGAACCAGCTAATACATCGGTGTTGCGAAGTGCGAAGCTCTCCTGTTTAAAAGATGGTGTTCTTTATAGAACCAGGAAACACCCAACACACGGGCAAATATTCATCCTATGTGTTCTACAAAAAAATGGCCGATCAATGGTTTTGAGAACATACATTGCGATTCTACTTCTGGCAACGTTGGATTTAACAGACTATATAGAATGACGTTACAAAAGTACTACATGCCTAACTTAAAAGCTTTTTCAGGATATAAAATTCACATCTGTGAAAGTTGTCAACGACTTAAGAACCAGCCAAGCAAAAAACAGGCCGAACTTTTGGAACATCCCATACATAAAATATCGGAACACATAATATTTGATACCTTTGGACCTATTCCGTACAAAGGGACAAGGAGGTATATCCATTTAGGAATCGAGGCCGCAACACGATATTTACGGGCGCAAATCGTTGAAACTGTTTCAGCCCACACAGTCACTGAATTTTTAGAAGACCAGGTTATAACGTTTTTGGTGCTCCCAAAACTGTTACTTTGGACTCTCATCCAGTACATAAAAGCGAAGCCGTAAGAAAATTAGTAGAGAAATACAACTTCGATTTAAAGTATAGTCCATCGTACTCCCACAGCTGAAGCGGCTTAGCTGAAATTTCAGGACGTAATCTCCAAAATGTCTTAAAATTCTATACGCAAGAGGACATGGATTCTTGGCCTCAACATCTACCCAAAGCTATTTTTGCTTGCAACGCGGCCATCCAGACTAATTTAAAAGAATCGGCGCATTTCTTACTTATGGGATATTTACCAAGAACAGTCTCGGATTGTAACCTAGGGGTAGCGCCACACGCACAAGTATCTCGAGACAGATTACCTGCAATATGTAAGAAAGCCGCCGATGAAGTTCACAAACATTTTCTTCACCAGAAGAAATTTTACGATAAGAGGCACACACAAACTGAATTTGCTATAGGAAGTAAAGTTTTGGTTCGCTCCCCGAAACGTATAAAGGGAAAGTTCCAGTCGTGGACTGATGAGAATATTGGACCAGCCACGGTACTAGAAAAAATACATGCAAACCTATACAAATTACAAATGCCTCCCCAGTGTCGACCGACAGAGCAGTTTATTGCTATCGACAGAATGAAACCATATTACGACAAAAAGGAACAATAAAAGTTCTGAAAAAAGGGACTATGAAATAGTCACAAGGAGAGAGAAAAAGAAAGAACATATTTTCACGAGAGTAGCTGCTTACCCGACAGAAGCACTAACTCATACATTACGCACTAGAATTCAGCATGTCTCGTGGGAGCATCAGCGCCAGATGGTGGCACATTCCAGTACTTCAAGTAGCATAGTTATAGATTATCATATACACACGAACATCAATGCATGCAAGACATGGATGGATAATTTTAACGAAAAAAAAGAACGCAAAGAAAGACAGAAATGGATTTTACTTACCATTTACTATACAGTAAACAAAATAAACCACTTTCCTGCCATGGTCAACTATCGCTCTAATCATTTTATTGTTAATTTTATATTTAATTATTGCTATTATATTGTACTGCACATATTATCGCTTACGAAAATCGCCAAATTAATACAAAACGCCTAAATAATCTATTGCAGAAATAATGCCCATACTGGAAATTCTCGTTGTCCTTAGCATACTGGCCTTAGTAATAGCAGTTATTATTGTTTATTCGTGGTTTAAAATTCGAAGGACTTCAATAAACCTATTATGCAAAACCCACGGACAGTCTATCACTTGACATGATTTCAGACATTTATAGTGCTATCACTCATAACACTGCAAACAATGAACAAAAGTTCTCACCTCAAATTATGGAACTGAATAGTGCAAGTTACTACCCTGAGGATAATGACGTCCTAAAGACCGAATCTGCTTCGATTAGGAAGAACCTGATATCCAAACATCAAAACTACGCAGTGTAAATGATATAACCGACAGATGTATAGTTTGTTTTATATAGTGTTATAAGTGAATAGTGTAAATTATGGGGATGGAACGTTCTAGGACAGAAGAATTAGAAATATACTTCTCCAGATAACTGTGTCCCTATATTTAACGGGGGAGGGGGAATGTAACGTTCCAATTGCCGCGCCACGTGCTCAGCACGTGTCGCTCATAATCAAAATATAAACAAGATAGTAGTGTGTAATACATGTGTGATGCGTGTGTTACTACGTAAACAATCAAGAGGAAACATAAATAGCGCAGACGACAAATTGAGTTTCATCAAGAAGCCACCGATCGAGCTACCACCGATACGAAGGAGGAGTCAGCAGAGTCAGCAAATTTAGGCATATAAAAAGACCGATACACCAATATAGATCATCACTTCCCTGGGTGATCACTTCTCTCCTCTTTCCTAGTACTCAGTTGCCTTGGACTGGTACGTTCCTTAAGATCTGTACACTCAGTTGCTGTCGGACTGGTGTGCTTCCTAAAACCGCTCTCTCAGTTGCTGTCGGACTGGAGGGTTTCCTATCCTGCTCACTCTGTTGCTGTCAGACAGGTGGGCTACCTAATTGAACCTGTGTTCGGTTGCTGCGGACTGACACAAAATCCGGTACTCAGTTGCTGACGGACTGGTACCTTCCTTCCTGCACTCAGTTGCTGCGGACTGGTGCTATACCAAATCCTTCTCTCTTCTACGAGGCCTACACCCAAGAAGAAGAAGCCAGAAAGTTATATTATAACTTTTCAGTTTGTATAATTACTTTGGTACGGGAGACTCTTTTTATTAATCTAAAGAACTTATATTATTTTATAATAAAACTGGTGATGGACAAAACTCATACCCCATGTATCTTTGTCTCTACCTATATTTCCACAAACAACAGGGAGTTCCTAAAGGAACATTACGATATGCATCTGTTCCCTGTTAATATGATCAAGCTAATTCCAACCGGTACGAATAAAACTAAAGTTTTTTTATGAAAAATTCTGCGTTCAAAGTGCTTTTGGCAGAAGTGGGTGATGTAAACTGTTGGGGCTGTAAATACAGCGCCGAGAACACTGGTTGCCACTTGCCAGCTGCTTAGCGTGGCGTATTGGTGGGGAAAATGTGCGCCGCACAGAGTTTCTCGGCGATCCAATGCAGACGTAACGCATAATTATTCTTAGCGGTATTATTATCAATGGAAAAGGGTAGAAGACGAAGATAAACGCTCGATATAGAAACGCAATATAGTTAAAGATAAAAGACCTTTCTCTCATTTTCAATTTTTTGTATAATGTCGGCGCCAAATTAATCATTACAACAGACAATTAAATTTACTAACCCACATTGCGTAGCTCCTTACAAGTATTATTTTAGTTATAAATTTAGTTCCGAACTCCTAAAAAGGTCGAGATTGAAAAAAAAATATTTTTATTTTTTATTTCTCAGTGTGTTTTATACAGGTGTAACTTGTCTTTTTAAGATTTTTTTACGTTTTAGTGCCCTTATATTCTCAAATTCAGAGGGAGCAATTGCCCCACCCTGCCCTCCATAAATGATTCCCTGTCTGTGACAGTTGTCAGTATGTTCTCCTTTCAGGAAAACGTTCTGCATACAAACGAATTCCCTGTCGAATATGTCTTCGTGATTCTCCATACATTAACACAATTTCAATCTTTTCTTCTGAAGATACTGGCTCCATAAGTAACAACAGATTAATACGATTACGATATTTATATTCAGTCTAAGCAGTGGCACATGTAAAACATAAATAAACAGTTCAATCCATATGGAACAAAACACTTCATCTGATGCGAAAATGTAAATAGTAGCAGTTACTGCGAAAGTTTAGTGCCTGTTATTAGACACGCCCACTAAACAAAGCAAAATGGTGAAGAAAACACGAAGAGTAATTTCGCTTGAGATCTAACCTAAGACCCTTTGCGAAATAGTCGAGCGCACTACCACTGAACCAATTCTCCACATTTTCATTGATCATGTATTACTTGTTAAGTAAACATAAGAGTAATATTTACATTATTTCGTCTATTTTCACAGTCAAAATGACTAATTACATAAGAATCAAACTATCACGTCTGTACAATCTGAGTAACATAGAAAAAAACACATATTTGCATCGAATTCTATTATAAGCGGACGAAAATTATATGGAAAATGCCGATAACCTGTTATTTCTTCGCGTACAAGCAAACGAAAGGGTAAACAGGGAATTTTGAAACACAGTTGCCATCTTTCTCAACGCAAAATTCTCAGTTTTTTTTTTTTTTTTACAAAATACCTGATATCTCGGTAAGTATTTCACTTATCCATCTCAAATCAACGTTACAATGTTCTTTATGCCATATTGACTTGCCCTATAACTTTTAAATCATAATGTAATAGTGACTTTTTCTGAGCTATTACATCATTTCCAAACCCTTATTTTTTTCTCTTGTGTTATGGCAACACTGTTTACCTCACCCTTCCAAACTTCAAGTCTCATGTGCTCAAAGAAGTGTGTGAAAAAAGACATTCAATTTTACACTTCTTTAACGTTATTTACCGAAAACTTGGCAACCCATCTCTTTCGCCTTTGTTTTCATTGCTCATTCCAATTATGAAATCAAATCTAGGCCATTCCATTAAAATAAATACAAGTCTGTATTGGGTTAGCAGCACTGTTCATTGGGTGTTGTTTCCTAATACATGAGAAGATGTCCCCCTCCATTTCGTTGCTTCATGCAAAGTTTCGCTTCTCTCCCTCTTTCGGTTTCTCCATTATAGAGGGTGATCAAAATAAACTGTCCACCCTATATATATATATATATATATTATCGTCAAACGTACACAAGTTTTGTCTTCTCCTCCTCTTGGTCTACATCTTTCAAATGAAAGCTTCCGTGTTGCTGTTGCCTTACGTTTAGGAGCAGACGTCTGCGTATCTCACCGTTCTCCAGCCTGTGGAGCATTCGTGGATCAACTTCACGGTATTTTCTGTGTAAAGAGTGTTGGTAGACACATGCGTCAATCTAGTATCAACGATGTCATTCTCAGATCTCTCGTTTCTGCTAGTGTACCATCGGTTCGTGAACCATCTGGTTGTAGCCGCTCCGACGCACAGTGGTCGTAAACTGGGAAACAGCGGTCAAAAATCGATTTTGTCAACGTCGCCGCCTCGGTATTGATATTTGATTATAAGTATCTCTCCTGCTTCCAAACCCGGAGTTTCAGGACATAGGAATAGTTTCGCTGTCCAGAAAATGCATGGAAACATGAACAAATAAAAGTGCCGAAAAATCAGTAAAAAATGAACCAAACAATATGATATGT
The DNA here is from genome assembly GCA_022664845.1 of Lepisma saccharinum. Taxonomy (NCBI): domain Eukaryota; kingdom Metazoa; phylum Arthropoda; class Insecta; order Zygentoma; family Lepismatidae; genus Lepisma; species Lepisma saccharinum. The sequence continues at coordinate 13,916 of JAGDQP010027820.1, forward strand.
TTAACCCAGTTATATTGTTTCTGAGGTCGATGAAAGCGGTTGGATAGTACATTGGACTCAAATACTATGTGTTTAGTGAAGAGTTTTATTTATTATCCATTGTCATATCATTTATATGATAGATTTGTTAGTGTTACCGAAAAGTTACATATACGCTGATATTAGTTACTCTGCAGTCTAAGCTTATCCTTGCTTATCTACAAATTAGGTTGTATTGAGTTGACCATGAGTAGTACATCCAAGTGCAGCTGGAGGACTCAGCCCTATCTAACTGCAAATGTGTGATGATTAGCGTTGTTGTGATCGCAATCGAGTTCAGCTATCTGAACCTGACAAAGGGAAAAGGCATATTGTCTTGTACGTAATTTGGATAGACCTTCGTCCCTGAATCAAAGTGGTACTGAATCTGCAGTAGAGTATGGGATATCCAGCCTCCATGCATGGATTCGATTCATGGAGTGTATTCTCCACGTTTCCTATCGGCTTGATTTCAGAAAATGGTGTGCGATGAGGTCTGAACAGAAAATGTTGGCCGGAAGAAAACAAACCATTCAGCGACAACTAAACCAAGAGCTAGGCATCACTGTCGATGTGCCCAAACAAGAAGCAGGTACAACCAATGACGGAAACACAACTCGCCGATTTTTTCGACATTGGGAACGATTATCTGCCATCACGGAAGTTGACATATATTTGATACACAGACTTTACGTGATAATTCAGGTTATTAGTTATGGTCTAACTGTAGATTCTTTGGCATTTTACAAATATTATATTGAAACTGCGAAACTCTTTGTTAATTTGTACGATTGGTATTTCATGTCTTCTTCCCTGCATATGATATTAATTCATGGAAAAGTCTTAATCGACGCAACCACCTTGCCAATCGGGTGGATGTCTGAACAAGCCGAAGAGGCGAGAAACAAAGATTTTAAGCACTCGATGCTACACAATAGTCGCAAGTGTTCCCGCGTTTTAACTAACGAGGATATGATTCACAACTTTCTGATATCTTCAAACCCGTTTATTACTGGGATGCGACCGCAATGGACTGCTTCTCCTGAACTTGAACTGGTCGAAGAAGCGAAGCAAATGTTGTCTCCACCACGTGCAACTATTGATGATCATGGTGTAGATGACGATTCAATGGATTTGGACTAATCATGACAAAGGATTTGATAACATCAAGGTAAGAAGTACCACCTTAGGTACTTATAATTTTTACTTTTATTGGCATTTATAGCTGCATATCTCTACTTGTTAGGTTAAGTTAATATTGGTCATCTGACTACTTTGTTGGTTTTTATTCATTGTGTAAGTAGTACGTATCGCATTTACCATGATCATAACATGCGTTGGATTATTTTCCCCTTTTATAGATAATACATTGGTTGGGTAGGTTAATTTTGTATCCTAAGGCCAAACACACATTTGTTTTACACCTTCTTTTTATTAGCTGCACATGCAATTAGATGGATAGCACATTGAACCCTAACCGCTTCTTGGATGCACATTAACACCTGCCATTACATCGTACTGGCTAACGATGTTCAGTTCACATCAGGCGTCAACATGTTATGTTTTCAATTTACAAACTGTTTGTCTGATTCACGACGGTGGATTTCAAGGTGGCGCCTTTCATTGTTTTGTGCTCTCTCCAATTTCTCCTCACCTCTATTACTCCCCTACATTGTTCCTTTGGTCATATATTTAGCAGTATTTGACATTTATGCGAGGGTTTCCACACTTTTGGACCACCCTGTATATATAACTGCACGTATTGCAGTGGGGGTTCATCGAATCACTTTCGCTGTAGTTGCAATCGATTTAGAAATGACAATTACGTATAGAACGATAGACAGACGTCCTTCAACTTCCATTGTTTCGGAATAAAAGCTTTCTGTCCGCTTTTTCCCAGTTTCCGACCACTGTGCGATGGTAAGAGACCCGATTTAATGACCCTAGTTCCATGGAAAAGAGGAAGACCTCTACTAAGGGATTTCAACTGCGCCGATACTTTCGCTATTTCAAAAGTTACTCATTCTTCTTTGAAAGCGGTTGGTGCAGCTACTCGTAGAGAGGCCGGTAAAAACAGGAAATATTCTAATCTACTTGATAAGTTTATTTTGTTGCGATCGCAATCGAATCAAGTGGTAGTTGGAGCACGGAAGGCTTTAATTTTATTAAAGAGGTTGGTCGGTGAATACAGATCGTTTCCGGTGATGCCCGCGCAATCACCTTCCTAATCCAGTGTTGCAGTTCAGCGAGGGAATGTCTCATCTATTCTTGGTACGTTGCCTCCTGGGAAGACATTAGATGAGATTTTCCACCTTTATTTTTTGTAACACTTCAGAAATAATAAATTCAGTTCTAATTGTTTACAGTTTTCAAACAATCTTAGAAATAATTTCTAACGCGTGTTTGTCGTTATTAAATTGATTCAGTTCAAATTCGTTTTCTTCAACAATCAAGTCAATGTAATTCTTGAGTTTAAATTAGCTTCGTTACGGAATATTGTTGAATTTTGAATGTTTTTGTTGTTGTAAATCTTCGAATAGTCTGATTCTACAATCATGTTCTGCTGCGCCTTTGTTGCGTATATATAATGAAATTATTTTATTTCAAGGTTAATTTTTCTTTAATTTTTAAATATTTGAATTTATAAAATATAGTAATAAAATATACTTAATTAATAAAAAATATAAATATCTAGAAACATAATTTCTGGCAAAGAAATTAAGTTCAGAAGATTCGGAAGCCCACCATCATAATCACTGCAGATCGTCATCATCAACTATGTCTTCGAAATCATTGAAAAAGTCAGTATGAACTGCTTTCTCATTTGCCGCCAAACCCATAAGGCCACCATCAGAACCTACTACCTCTTCCATCTCCATGTATGGTCCAGCTCCTTCAGCAAACATTTCATCTGCTACAACGGTAGGCTTCATGTTAACGGTTACCTACTTGGATAGTGACAAACATTCCGTCAAATAAATCAAAATTACAGTAGGAATATCTCATCTAATTCCTTGCCTTTGGGTATGGCTCCCTGGATTGACGCTACATTACCTCTTTGAATTGCCATGCTTATTATTTGGATAAGATAGGTGCTTGCTCTATCAACACCAGATGATCGTGTGATACGCTTACCTATTTATTTTATGAAGTTGAGGCCTTCTTTCGCTCATGAACCACTGGATTCGATAGCAATGGGTATGAAATGGTACTTCTGTGTAAGATAATTATATTTTCTTCTTTTTTCCGCTTCTTTTCGACTGGCGATATTTCCCACCTTGATTGAGGAAAAAGGGAGGTTGGAAGGAGCGAACGTGTCTGAGCAAGTGAAGTCCCAAATTAACGGTTTGCCTCTTTTCCAGGGTAACAGAGTCATCCCATCTGGTCTTTTACCGTCTGTTCTGCTACATCCAATAGGTTCTCGTACTGCAGGAATACCAGCTGAGATTAGTGCTCTCATTATAATGTCATTAACATTCGAGTGACGAGGATGTCTACCTGTGCTTTTGAAACAAGAAAGGACATGTAATCCTTTATTATTTACTTCATTTTTACATGCCTGTCATTTGTGACTTTCACAAATATCTGCACCCAGGCGAATTCCAACTGCTATTCGGAAACATTCATTACTGAGGTGAAGGCCGAGAGGGGCGAAGGTAGAGCTTTGAGCCAAGCGCCTGCTTCGAAGGAAGACGCGGCAATTATTCTGGCTTTGTCTTCTGCAGTCTGAAGTAAAAAGGAGAGGTGTGATTTGATAATGGATTCATCCCATGTAAATTGCTTTGATCTAGTATCGAGTTCGGACAAGAATGATCCAACTAATAATGACCAAGTTGAAGAGCCTCAATCTCAGAATCCCCATTAGAACTGATATCATTTTGGATTCTATCAGGCATCGGGAACCATAGAATGACGCCACGAAGGCGGGAATAGCCAAATCTAAGGCGCGACGAATGCCTAATTTACAGGGAGAGAAGCCTGAAGCCATGTGTGGTCAGGAAGGAAACAATTTAGAATGGATTCTAAACCAGATTTAATGGTGTTATCGTAACGTTCGAGTAGATCTTCTTCTCTCCAAGAAGGTGAACAACGCAGAAAATATAATAACCTTGGTATGGTACAAGAAGATCTTAATAAATAAAATGATGAGTGTGCAGAGATCGATGAAAGACGTGAAAAGTACGTTTCAAGTTTGGCTATCTTCCCTATTAATAAGGATCTCCTTGCGTCAGTAGAGACGGCAGCACCTAGAAGAAAAGCATTTGACGGAGACATTAATTGAATATCTGGAGCCACTTCGTAGAACATTGTGAGAAGTATGTGTGTTTGTTCGATTGTAGTTTCTAAAAACAATCTCACATATAGAAAAATTAAGGTCAAGACCAATTGTAATTGCCTTCTTATGGATATCCTTTAATGTATTTAATATAGTATCCGGATCTCCAGCTATGGTTCCGTCGTCTAAGTACCATATATTCAAGTCGGTGTTGATATTATTGACAATTGGTTGAAGGGTCACTGCAAATAATGCAGGTCCTAAAGGGTCCCCCTGCTGTACTCCTCTTTGAGATAATACTCGTATGATATCCTTACCATAAAATAAATAGCTGGTTTGAGCATAACTTTGAAACACATATGGATAGATAGAAGGAAAATTACCCTTGACAACTATGAGCATTGCTTGCCTATCTATTTCATTGAAAGCATTTTTGAAGTCAATCTTAAGGAAAGCTTTAGGCTTCTTGTGAGAGTATGAATAATATATGCGTGCAGTATGTGCAGCAGCTTCTGCTCCATGTTGAATGCCTACTCCAAGTTGGTGTGGAGAAAGGTGCTGAATTAGCTGATTTTTAATTCTTCCGCATATAATTTTAGAAGAAAGTCTTATCCATGTGTTCCCTATAGCGATTGGTCTAATGCCTCCACATTTCTTTTTCAGTGCTATAAGAGAAGCCCCGAAGAAAAATGGCCTTATTGCTATGGGCCCTTCTCCTGATAAGATCGTAGAAAGAAAATCACAAATATCCTTGGTAAGGCGATTTTTAGAGTCTTGAATATTATAAAGTATTAAATCTTTTAGGATTGATGGACGCATGCTGTCTATCCCTCCAGCTGAACCAGTAGGGGATGATTTAAGCGCCTTAAGTTACTCGTTGGACGTAACTTTATTGACATCAATATTATGATCTATTAAGTTAGGAGGATCAAATGCATAAGGGTGCGGAGGATGTTTTTCTGTTAAGGCCCTGAAAATGGTGGGGTCTTTTGGAGCGAAACTGTCTTCAGAAATTAGAAGTCTGACAGCACCATATATGTCGCCATCAGAAAGTGAGTTCTCAATATGCTTGATCAAGACATCGTTGGATGATTTGTTAACAGTTTTATTATGTTTGTATTTATTAGGCAGGACAGTCATTGGATTAGTTATATCATCATGAGAACTACTGGACCAAAGTTGAATTCTCTGTTTCACCCATGTAGTGAGATTAGAGATTTTTGCGGATTTTGAAAGCATGTCGAGAGTGATGTATGGGAAGACTAAAAGTTTGATCCAGTGTTCCATATTATTAGATGTTACAATCTTCTGAAGGATTTCAATAAGAGCCTCAACCATAGCATTTCTTGCTCCTCGAGGAACTCTTCGCAGAATGGGCACTGACGACTTAAACCTTCCCAAACTATCAATCAGTTTAGAACTTTGACCTGGAATACTGCTACCTGAAATCAAGTCATGAGCAAAGGAAATTTTATTGGGTGAACAATATTTAGCGCTAGGCATAGATTTTCTCTTTTCCTTGCTGGTGTCATTATGACATTTAACGTTGTGTATTGTTATAATATTATTTAATTAATACTTTAATGTTGAAATATTCTTATTGACTTCTTTCTGTGTGTTGTATAATAAATGTTTTGAGTGTGTTTGAATTTATATAAATAAAATATTTTAATAGTTTAGATTTTCAAATTCAAATTTCGATTGTTATAAATAAAAAAAAATATTTAGATTTAATGTTTTCAAGCAGATTAAATGATATGTTAATTATTATCTCTTAAACCCGATTGCCTGACTGAACTTCGTTGCCATTGATGTAAAATAGTAAATAAATATTAGATTGAGTGAAACAGACTGAGAGTTTGGAATTTTAACTTGATTTTGTTTATTTGTGTATAATACTTCGGTTAAATATTCTTCTAATTGTATTTATAGACTTTAGGCATCCAAGGATCAGGCCGGGATAGGGGAGGGAAAGGATTTGGGAAGTGTCAACCAGAGTCTAGGTTGAAGAAGGTACCATTCCCTAGATTAAGTATTGTGATTTATTATGTTAATTTAAGGATCTGATTATCTTGGGTCTAATTTTGTGTATTTGTTTTGTGAATTTGATTTTGAATTGAGTTTCTACGGATTCCGATGTTGATTAACGATAGTGATCATTATGTTATTATTTACAAAACTGATCTTCCGAACACTCAATTTAGTGTACTGGATAGATCTGTCATGTAGCTAAGGCTACCTGTAGATAGTTTGTTTTTCTGCGTGAACTTGATTTTAGAAACAATCGTACGCTTGGTAGGGAGTTCATATTTTCGTATATTGCAGTACAAGGCAATATCGGATCAATATATCTAGGGTTGTGCGAAAATGTTGTTCTCTGGGACATCAAGATTTGAATCTCAAATTATGGCAGAATCAGTGCGAAAGTGCTACTAATGTTAATGAAGGTAGACTAGGAGTAAACAGTCGAAGAGTCAATTTGTCTAGTACTCCTTATCGTGAATGGAGTAATTAGTTATATTGTAACTGACATGTCTCAAATAAACCAAGGAGTTGGTTTTCGAAATCCTATTGATACATTGATCGCAGGCAATTGCCTTGACTGTGGTTTGAAAACTATCTCAGATAGAAGTTTCTCCTGATCCACCCGAACTGATTCAGCTTACCCCGGGATACGAACGTAATATTGGGATAAACTCAGTACAAAAGATTATCTTTCAAAATGTAGATAATGCAGTACAGACAATAGATAATGCATTTAGACAAGAACAGAAAAGGACAACGATAATGATCAGAATATGAAAGGACAAAAATATTATTTCAAAAAGGGAAGCAGAGGACAAGACAACCATCAAGATAAAGATAAAGGTTGGAAGAATCAATTCAACGATAATAAATATACAAGACAGGATTATAACCGGAAATATGTTCGGAGAAACCCCGACCCGGATCAATTAAATGTGCTCCTAGAAGTCAAGGAGTAAATCCAATTTCAACATTAACAAATAGTCAAGATATCAGGCAGAAGGGTGCACCATATGTAAATTGTAATAGGCAGCAGAGTTACAATCCCCCACTGCAGAACCAGGAAAACGTATATACTTTTAAACTAAAAATTCGGGAGGAAGTCAGGACCTGCTTCTCCCCGGAATCAAGTATTACATCTATATTCATGGTCCGATAAATAATATTAAACTCAAAACATATGCCAACTAAGATAATATTTGGAGAAGCGGAAGCAATGATTCCGTTACATATTATCAGGGATATGCCCATGTAGACAGAAGGACTTCTCCACAAATTCCAGTTCAGATAACTGAAGAAAAGAAGATGTAACCAAATTAAGTACCGGATAGTTGAATCAAATGAAACATATAGTTAATAAAAAATATATTCATCTAGATTTCTCGGGAGATCGGACCCAGTACGGCGTATTCTATGCCTATGAATACACCAATGCTGTCGGCCCGGGAGAAAAATTACTCATTATTGCTATAGAAAAGTGCAACATTCCAACAATCGCACTTTGTGATTCCGGATCAACTTGCTTAAGATTGAATGAAATCCTTTCTCGAGAAATTTAAAGCTAAATACCCATTCGTCAAACCTGATATAATAGGAATAGAGAGAACTACACTGAAATCAATAAACTAAACTAACATTAAAATCTATGGACATGTGTCAATATAAGAGAATACATATACATTAGTAATTCAATATAACCCCTACGACATCATTCTTAGATATAAGTTCATGAACCAATTCAAAGAGATACTATCCATCGCATAAAGTAACCTTATAAACAGCCAAAGAAGCAATGCAATGTAGTAAACCAGGAAGAGATGATAATGATATATAAGGGAAAATAAACAATAGTGATGAGGAGTATTTGGTCAAAGCCAACGTTCAAGATATTTCCATCGTAAAGAGAAGTTTCAAACTATAGTAGCAATCAAAAAACAATCGAGCCACAACTTTTGATATCGATACAGATAAAAAAAACTACAAAATCCGGATAATTTGAGGTTCTTTAAATGCTCATCTGATAAATATGACCTACTAATGAAGGCAACCAGCGCAACATGATAAGAGGAAGCCTTGACATAACATCATGGACCAGGGCATGCAGATAAAAGATTAAAAAGGAAACAGCGACAGCAGTCAATTAGTAGCAGATGGAAAAATATTGAAAATAATGCAATAACCTCTATAAGAAAGCTTGATGCAAAAAACATTATTCCAGTAAATTCTGAAACAATAAGATCATTAATGCGGAGATTTTGGAAAATGCCTATGTGCAATAGTTTCCACATGTTACCAGAGTATATCAGAGAATATAAACGACATTTATTCTACAAACTAAAAATAATAATGTAAGGATAAAGATAAATGAAAGGAACTTTGGTTAAGCCTACGGCAAATATTCCTTACCAATATAAATACAAAAGGATTCAAGGAAAGGATGTAGATTTTAAGGACCGAAAAGGCAAGATAAAACAGACTCCTCTCATATGATGTTACTACAAGGGAAGTATTGATTGAGATAATGACCCAGTCCATCTGGACTAGAATACGATTAAATGAGATGAGTCACATCATCTAGGTAATGTTAATGTAGCTCAAATAATAAAATTAACATCCGAGAATGATTTGCTCCACAACAGAATGCAAATCCCAAAAAGGATATTAGAATCAGCAGCTGCAGTAGTCTGTGGCAGTTGTATGGCGGTAGTAATCAACCGGCGCATGAGAATAGCAGAGATTCATATAGATCCCGGATCCCAGAAGTCATTTATAAGTCTATACATCCCAATAAACTCTTAAATGAAATCTGAGCAAAAGCTCCTAGTGGAAGTGAAATAACAAAGAAAAGCTATTATAATCCTGAAAGGGAAGTGAATATATATACGACGCTTGTCTAAAAAATAACGGGACTGACAATCCTGTCAATAGTATACGTAAAGCAATGGGGAGCACATGCGCGCAGAGCAGCCTTGAACCTTCGGGAAGAAAATGATATAGGCCTACATGAGTTGCCGCTTTCAGTAATATTTAGTCTGTGGGCAGCGATTGAAGAGAGAGGTGTGCAATCGTGTTCCCGGAAGAATAGCAAATGTGAAAATTGAGCAGCGCGTTAATTTGAAATTCCTTGTAAAATTAAAGAAATCACTGAGTGAGTGTGTGAAACTGTTGCAGGATGTGTATGGTGATAATACGATGTCACGTAAGCGAGTGTTTGAGTGGCACAAAGGTTTCATGAAGGGATGCGAGAATGTTTACGATGATGAAAGACTGAGTAGTACTGTCACAGCAATAACAGAGGAAAATGTGTTAAAAGTGAATGACATTGTCCGGAAAGATCGCAGACTCAGCATTCGAATTATAGCAGACTTAGTGCGCATCGATAAAGAGTCTGTCCGCGAAATTCTGCATGACCATCTGAACATGCGCAAAGTTTGCGCTAACATGGTACCAAAAATTTCACGCTGGAGCAAGACTTCCGGAAGCACGTGTGCAGTGACACAATGAAACGCCTTGAAGCAGATCCGGACTTGTTAATGAAAATCGTCTCTGGTACATGATATCGTATTATCACCATACACATCCTACAACAGTTTCACACACTCACTCGATGATTTCTTTAATTTCACAAGGAATTTCAAGTTAATGCGCTACTAAATTTGTCACATTGCCATTCTTTCGGCAATATGATTTCCTATCCGCCACTGACACTGAAATTATTACCATTGGATTTGCCACATGCAACTTACTTGTTAGTAATGCACATTTTTATTTCAAAGCTCTATTTGAAATAGGAGCCGAGATATTTGAGGTGCCAGTTTTAGGTGGACCACCCTGTATATATACATATATATATACACGTATCTGGTGTAGTAAAAAGTAATTCATTATTTTTGCATGACATTAAAAGCTTGACTTACCATAGTTAGAATGATCCGATTTAGGTCACATATGCACCGTTTTGTTCGATAACGTGTTGCCATTTGGAAGGTAATATCATGATGCCTCTCTCATAGAAGCCCTAGTCCCTTTTGGCAAAAAAATTGAGACAGTCGATTTTCACAAGCCTCTCTTGAAGCGAATTTTTCACCAGGAAACGTGTTCGCCATGGACAGGAACAGATGGTAATCACTCGGTGCCAGGTCCGGACTATAAGGTGGATGCATAAGAACCTCCCAACCAAGCTCCCGGAGCTCCTGGCGAGTCACTATCGATGTGTGTGGCCTGGCGTTGTCCTATTGGCCAAAGCTGGGCGCTTCTGGGCGATTGCTGCCTTCAGACGGTCCAATTGTTGACAGTATAGTTCCGAGTTAAGGGTTTGGCCGTAGGGGAGCAGCTCATAGTAGATAATTCGCTGCCAATCCCACCAAACACACAGCAAAACCTTCCTGGCCGTCAATCCTGGCTTGGG
>JAGDQP010027821.1:12946-24641 GCA_022664845.1 Lepisma saccharinum
CAACGACAGGAGCCAGACAGTCGTACGACTGTTTTGTCCCTAGTGTGCGCATAGTCTAAGAATCCCTTGATAGCATTTAAACCATGAAAGCATTAATTTTTATAAAATGGACTGGCAACACTGACAACTGCACTGCTTAGGTAGGGAACACTCTCAGTACTTTTCTCCTGTGTTGAATAACCTTTATGCCAAGTTTCGCGCAGCTAAGTCTAACTGAATGGACACAATTCGAATAATTAATTTTTTTAATGGCTTGCAACACCGAACTACTGCACCTATCAGGACAGTTTCGGCGGCCCTGAGCTAGTTCGGTCAAAACCTTTCCAACGACACCTCACCTTTATAGCGGTTAGTTGCTATAATATTAACGATGATCACTGTTGTGTCCTACATCAACTCTCGAAAGGAATTTCCTTCATTTACCACTGTTATAGGCCATATTTGTCATGGATAACCTTTTGGCAGTTGATACAGAACACAACAACCCACATAGCAGAGTACGTCCCTGGGACGTCCCATTTAGATCCCATTACCGTCAGAATGGTCCTGCTCCCACAGCGATGTCCTAAGGACGTCCGTGGGATAACTCTGTGGGCAATACAAACAGTTCATCCCGTATGGAGGTCCCCTGGATGTCCCCCGGAAAGCCGTGCGGGATTACCTACCTGGAATTTCTATAAATTAAATCGACCTTACTATTATTATTTAATTAATTATAACTATACGTCCCATGGATGTAAGCGGGACTTAAACAGGACGTCCTACGGACGTCCCGATATCCTGCCAGGAGATCCGTCAGATATCCCTGGGACGTCATTTTGCTATGTGGGAATGATCATGCTAAAATCAAAATCTAAACTTCCTTCAAATTGTCGCTTACTCCCTTTTGGCACGGAGCCCTCGATTTTATATTTCCAATTTCAAAGACACTGAATCGATTAAATCTATTTTTGTTTGTTTTTGTTTTTGAGTGTGTATTTACATAGTATCAATCGTTTGTGTCTATTATCAAACTCTGGTCACCGCTTACAACGAAATCTACCAATGGTTGGGTCAGAGCGCGTTTTTGACCAAACTTTGGCAAAGGAGTAGAGGACATCAGGAAACGATTAAAAGTGCTTTCGTCCATTAAGACAGTCGCCAAAAATTTTATTCATAAGGGTAAGCACGTACTTATAGTATGATTCAACTCTGAAAACATGCATTATTTGTGAAAATCTTAAAGGAATAGAATACAAATACACATTAAGGGATACGTGGTGGAATGCGCTAGAGGGTAGACGCTACTCATGGCCGCCATCTTGAAGTCGGCCATTTTGAATCTTGTTCGATGTTTTTTAAAGAGGAAGTGAGTCGTGTAATATATGAATCTCGGATAGAATTTTCTCAGAAATACATTGGTGTAGTCACTTTTGCCAAAAAAAATATTTCTTTGAGAGACATAATGACATTTTTTACATTAGTAGTATACGTAGTTGATTCACCGAGCAGCCGTAACTCAGTGGTAGAGCGCTGGCGTAGCATTCGGAAGGTCGTGGGTTCAATCCTATACACCGACCATCCTAACTGAGGTTTTTCGAGGGTTTTCCTCAGTCATACCAGATAAAATGCCGGGATGGCACCTACAAATCCGCCCCTGGCCGACACTTTCCCGCTTTCTTTCTCCTCACCTATCCCGGCCTGAGTTTTAGATGCCTAACGGCCATAAATTCATATTCGAAGCAGCGTGGTTAATTCAAAGGTCTGGAAACACTCTGTTCTTTTATAAACAGTGGAAGTAATTAAGAAACCTACTTACTGTATACTAATGAGTACTGGCACAATCTACCCAGTGACTGGCAATTCTGACTGTTGTTTTCCCCCCTTACTCATCACTGGTTTCCCCTTTAATCACATCAAGAAAATTGTGACTAAGGCCACAGGGTAAATAGCTTTTCCTTCCTTTGTCCCTGTACCTTCGTGAGGAGTAAAGTTCAGACATAAAAGGTTCCAAAATTTCAAGTACTTGATAAAGATTACAGAAATTATTAATTATAAATTTAGTTGAAGACACTTCAACATTAGAATTTTCACATTTTATCCCTTCTGTTACGTCCTATATAAACATAAAATCTATGATTACATAATCAACCCATTCCAAGCTTAATTGACCGACGAAGGGAAAATTATACATGTAAGGCCACCTTTTCATGTACGCGCTAACCGCTTGCGATTTCTATACGTAGCCAATTGTATTGGCTACTCAGAAATTGCACGTAAAGCACGCTGATATCGCGTACATGAAAAGTCGGCGTAAGTCGCGATCAACTAGCGTAATGTTCCAGATGCTTCTGCACATAACTTCGAGAAACTTTTACCAGGTGGCAGCACTATCCACGTGATCTGCCCGATCCAATCAAGACTTTAAATAGCACGTTCCTGAACGTGAAAGATGCTTTCTCAAGGTCCCCCAGCATCCTTGTCACACGCTCCATAATTTCACTCAGATGTATGAATAACATAAGATTCCAGCGAACAGATGTGTCGTACTGCTGCTCTTGTCACAAAAGAGAAATATGAATAAGCATTCCAAGAACTATTTCTGAACATGCGTTACGTATTTCTTGCAGCAAATTTTAAACAATCTTATCAAACATTTCACTTCATTATAAACTAAGCAAAAATTGAAAAATATCGTAAAATTTGGATGTGTTCCAGATTAGAGTATACATGTTTTATCCGTTCTAATATTCGGATCAATTTCATTTCTTTCCGCTTCGTTGATTTAAGGTTCTTTTAATTTAGAATAAACCACATTTGGTTAGGCACTAACGTTAAATAGTATGGAAGGAAAATGGAAAAATCAACTTTCAATGTCACAATAATACTAGATTATCAACCACTACCACTATATAATATTTGTTGCGAATATGAAACACACGAACAGAAGCGGGACGCGGTGACTCAGTGGTAGAGAGTGCTCACCTCTGGTGCTTGGGGTCCTCGGTTCGATCCCGGCTCATCCCATGTGGGTTTTGAGGTGGACCTTGTGCGTGGGTTTTCTCGGGGTTCTCAAGTTTCCTCTTACTTTCTTCATTCCACCAATTCTCTCAACATCATCCATTCGGCCTGAGCGAAAGTTGCCTAAAGGTCTTAAAAATTAAATTAAATTCAAACTTCGAAACTTAATAGCAACCTTCATAAAATATATTAAATAATCCAAAATACACTGATCTAGAATTGAATTTCAACATAACAGTCCACGATGAAATTAGACTGCAATCACCTCTTAATGAGAGCTTTCTTTTTTAGTTTTTGCCTTGTCATCCGTTCGGTTAGAATCGAATCTGAATGTACTTACGGCCTCTAGGCATCTAAGATACAGGGGAGGGTAAAGGTTTAGGCCAGGGCTTAATTTGAAGGTACTGGACCATCCCGGCATTTGCCTGGTGTGACTGAGTAACAACCCTAGAAAAAAAAATAGAGAGGATACTCGGCCGCCCGGTTGTTAGACCTTTTTCAAAGTTAATTTAATTGTTTATTAAATCATGGTTACCTGGAACTGAATCTGTTCCTAAAACTGCTACGGGCAAGGAAAAAAAAAACTTTTTGTTCATATTTATGACAAAAAAGAAAAAAACTTTGATACTCACCCGATAATGTCGCCCTTGAAGCTGAGGAAGCGTGAAGATTCCCATTACAGGAATAAATCAAAACTTGACAATAACACTACTAAATTCTTTTCGCAGCTTCGTTTTTATTATTATTATTATTATTATTATTATTTCCTCTTTGTTTGATATGCTGAATTTGTTTTTTACTCTCTTTATAACTATACTGTTATTGTTTAATATTTAAATCGCAAACACACTCACACGCACACTTCGTCAATTCATTCCTTCTTTCACAGCTGAAGAAAACCTTGAAAAACGTGTCACATTGTGAGTGACAAGACGTCTCGAACTCCGTAACCACGCACACTGACACTGTAACTAATGATCTTGTTCCAGTTAAAATCCCAGTTCCGTTACACGCTTGTTTGTTACGGATGTTTGTTGGTTACGTACGTAAAATACACAGAGGTCACGAAACTAAGATTACGTTCCGAGTTCCAAGAAGATGAAATAAAATCACGCACATCAAACAAAGAACAATATTGTTTGTTATCAGCTGAAGGAGAAAACTCGATGTACAGCGAGTTCTTCTATTGCTAAGAAACATTCACCTCTCGCAACATCTGAGTACGCGTTCAGCTCAGCTAAAAGTGTCAACTGTCTTCGAATGATGCAAAACGCCTGATCTTATGATGGTGAAATCGTTCATAAGACTTTAACACGAGAAAGAAGGAGGGGAGGGGAAGTGGTTTTTGTCATAGTATCTCAATTGGTCTCTTCGATGGGGCGGAGTTTTCAACACAATCCTGACCACACCTCCTGAGCAGACTATATGAATCACCCAAACTCGCGTCCATTCATAAGCAATATTGCCAACTACAGGCATAATTAAGTTCTTACAAATTGTGCAATAAAATAGTACCTATGAAATATGCATGTATTCCGTGAATTCTGATATAATGAGTAAGCCTTTACTGACGTCTGCTTGAGTTCTAATCCCGAAGTACAGTACATCGACCCACATCTGTTACGTTCAGACATGTAATAAATATGTTACGGTAGCACATACATACTGAAAAGGAAAACAAACTTTAGTGTATGGTTCTACTCAAGATTAGCGTAAGAATTCCTTGAACACCTAATTGTCGATAACATTTCATATTTTTATTTACCGGTATTTATTTTTTACACTAATTTAGGTTACCTGAGATCAGGTTAGTTTTGATTATGTTAGATTACATTAGGTTAGGTAAGGTTAAGTTTGTATGACCGTGCTTACCTTAAACTGGATTTGCTCCAAATATAATTTCTGTTTGACTATTATAAAAATAGAAAAAGGAAACTTTGTATTTAATTGGAACTTTTTTTCTCAATTATTAGCTTTTGATAGATATTTCTTTCAAAAATGAAAAAAAAAAAAAAAAACCTTCTTGTATACAAATAGTGTTACATTAGTGACTTCTAATACAATTTGATATCTACGCGCTTCGTCAGAATCTAAACCCCAGTTCTACAATCGACCATTAAACTTCTAGCCAGCGCTAAGTTGAGGCCAAGTCATGTTTTACGTACGCGAATTATGACTTGACCTCAACTTAATGCTGGCTAGAAAGCTAAGCGTTCGATTGTAGAACTGGGGGTAAGACAAATCAATCAAATAAACACAGTCGTGTTCCATTCCATGTATAAAATTGGACGGCCGTTCTGAGACAGTAAAAGTTTAGCACTGAGTAATAAATAAATCTGCAAAGTGCATTTTAAAGTTACAATAATTATCAATGTAAACAATGCTTAGCGTAAATAATTGACTACATTTTAATATCAATAACAAACAATAAGCTTCTAAAGACGAAGAAGAAGAAGAAAGAGTTTGAAGTTTCGAAGCAGTGATAATGCAAGCTTACCAAATATACACCTCAAATTAAGGGTGTTCGGAAGCGCGAAATCAATTCCGGAATTCGGAGTTTCTTTGATTCCGGAAAACTTTGGGATTCCAAATTTCGGAATTCCGACATTTCGGAATAAAAATAAATCAGGATTCCGAAATTGACTTCCCCCTCCCGAACATCCTGATTTCCATTCCACCATATTCCGGAATTCCGAACACCCCTACCACAAATAATAGTAGAAACTGGACATGGAGTAATTGTTAAGCCTCTGGATCAGAAAATTGAAGATTATTAGTTCGAGCCCCTGTCAAGGAATTTTAACTACTTCCACGTCGTAAATCGCAAGCGTTGGATTAGCATCGCAAACTCAGCAACGCATTACCAAGCAGCCATAGGTCAGTTAGTAGACGTTAGCTTCCCATTCACGAGGTCCTGGGTTCGATTCCACCGACTATTCATCCTCACTGAGATTTATCCTGAGTCACACCATGGTAATGCCGGATGGTACATCCAAAACATGACCTGGCCTACCCCTTTCCTTTACCCTATCCTACCATGAGCCATAGATGCCTAAATTCCATAAATAAATTCAACAATGCACCGAATTAAACACTGTCTCTGTATTAAGCAGAAACACACAAAAGTGGTAGTCCTGCTGGAACCACTGCACTCTGTGATAAAATTTTATTGAATTAACACTTTTGTTTGCTGTGTATTATTTTTACAGTGCATGTGATTTGCTGAATTTCGTAAATTTTTTTTAAATGATTGACAATGATTTGAAGTTTGCAACCCTGACATTTTGCTCGTATAATATCGTTCCAATAAGTGGCCTATATAAAATTGTTATAAAAACTATTCTATATATTTCCCGTTAATTTGTGTTTGGTGTTCTGTATGATCACGTGACCCTTGCTCTCATCCTATTGGCTATTCGAGTGATCTGAACAAGGCCAATAACAATGGTGATTCACATCACAAGTGATATCATCATAGAAACACTTACAGAATGAATGAAGAGGTATTTTAGAGGGAAATTCCCATTTCCGGTAGTTATTATAAGCAACTCATATTGCAAAGCTTTCGCACAGCGAAGAAAAACGTCATGCATGTGACGATTACAACTCTTTTTTTTTCTCTCTGTAGTCTGCCCGCCCACGCAATTATCGCTGTTGTGGTTTCTGACGTAATAATTACATCCGTGTACAAAATAGGATTACTATGTAGTGGAATGATTCATCGCTGTTTTTTTTTTTTCTAGTTATTCTCATACATTCTTCCTTTTAATAGTCTGATACAACATCCCGTACAGAACAAACAAATACAAAATACAGACACATAAAAATAAAAGTTAATAGGAACACCTAAATTTCATATTGCGGAGGTCCGGCTGGGATTTCGGGATATAATAACACTTCATAAATTTCGAATTAAAATGTTAGATAATTTACTCTGAATAATGTCCCCGCCGGCTGACCATTTTGACTGAGTTTTTCCTCAGTTACACTAGGCAAATACCGGAATGGTACCTTTAACCTAGGTCCTGGCGGACTCCTTCCAAGATCTTCCCCCCTCCTTTACTCCGGCCTGAGCTTCAGATGCCTAAAGACCATATTTTATTTTTAAATAATGACTTTTGACCTAAAAATGTTGGACATTTTTTTTATGCGACTGTAAGAAATTCAGTTGGTAGAGCTTTGGCCACCCTTCCCCATTTCTGGCTGCGCTAAAACTAATGGACTTTTGTTCAGATCACGTGATTTTGAATCCATCCGCTAGATAGCTCTGCCATAGACGTCATATTCTACTACGAGCTCTATGGCAGAGCTACCTAGTAAATGGATTCAAAATCGCGTGCTCTGAACAAAAACCCATTAGTTTTAGCGCAGCCAGAAATGGGGAAGCGTGCTAAGTCTATCTATTATGAGGTCTATGCTTTGGCTTCGTATTGGGAGGTACTGGGTTCGATACCAGAGCCCGACCATTCTAAGTTTTTCCTGTCACCAGATGAATGCCGGGATGGTACTTTTAACTTCGGCCTCGGTCAACTCCTTGCCTATCCCAAAGGTGATCAATTTTTTGAACAAATCCTTGAAGCTTCAATCGTTAAGATGATTCCGATATTCTAACACCGTAAGTTGATGGGCGGCATAGTTTGAAAAGTTTACAAATGGGGGCTACAGATGTCAGTGTTCAAAGGGAGCGCCAGGTTAAACAAAAAGAGGGGAATCCATGGATTTCTCGTTATATCCAACACGATTTTACAAATAATAAAGGTAAAAATAAATAAATAGATAAAATTAAAAAAAAATAATACAATAAATATGGAGTTTTCAATGATTCTTCGATCTGAGCGATATCCGATTCCCAATTATATTTTGATATAAACTATATTTCGGTTTTCAACTATACTTTGTATGAATTATATTGGTTTTTCAACGATTCTATACAACGTGGAAGACTGGTACATTTTCTGGTATCTCCTGTGCATTCTCTGGTACTAACTCAATTTATTTCTGAACTCCCACGAAAATAGTTTTTGAACTTTATTTTTGGAAGATTTGTCGTAGTTTTTTTTTTTCCTATAAAAGTCGTTTCTTCCTAATATATTTTGCAACATTTGCGTGTGTGTGTGTGTAACTGACAAATACACTGATTCCAGGATATGACTGACGAATTTCCACATTTTTTTCGTTCGATATAAACTATATGACCGCCCCGTTGGTCTAGTGGTTACCGTAGCTAACTGCTAATCGTGGGGTCCTGGGTTCGATTCCCGGCTCCCACCCAGCATCGTGATGAAATTGGGGAGATCTTGTGAATAAAAGACAGTGGCGATCACAGTTGAGAGCTTCGGTTCTCCTCTCCCAATACGTCTGGTCAGCGTGGGAGCAGTAGACCATCTCCTTCCTCCGGGAGAGGCCTCATCCAGTAGTGAATTGAATATGGCTGTGAATTATTAGACCTATTAACTATATGTGATGTTGGATATTTTTAAATATCAATCAAACTTCAAGTTAGCAATGTCATTCGATATCAAAATTCGGAAATAGTTCAACCTTAGTTAATTTCATAAATGGCTTTAGAGTCCATAATAAATGCACTAAATTTAGATTATATCTCATTGGAATACACAATCACCAATATCCATCATTTTATTATTATTATTATTAATGAAAGGAAAAGCAAGGCTGTATAAGTGCATAAATTTGACCCCCAAAATAGAGACGTATTCAAGAATCAAGAGTTGTTCCTCCCCTTCCCCCAAATTCGCTTTAAAAAAAAAAAAAGTAGCATAATATGCATTTTACGTAAATTTCACACCGAGACGCTCCACCCCTCCCCCGGAAGGCGTTGAAACGTCCCCCGTAACCTACTTCTAAGATACGTATCTGCCGAAAATTCTACCTAATGATGAGCACGGGTCTCGAGTTTAATTTAATAAAATCGACTTTCATCTGTCCATGTATGCTAGTATTTAAGTGGTATTCCCAGTCTTTCCCCACAACTGAGTGTTTTCGTAACATATCTCAGAAACACAGGTAGACACGTGTAAAACTAGGGCGGAGCAATGATCAATCACCTCTCTCCGCAAGGACTTCCTGCCGCTGCTGCTAGGTGGACGATGAGACGATCCCTATTCCATGGAAACGGATCAGGGCGTGCTTACAATAAATAATACAGCTTCCAGCGTGGGAGTTTTTTTCTTTATAACAATCTTTCTTTTCTTCTTCATGTTGCTTCGCAACTATAACCTTTGACTTCATCATCTGTGACTGACTCATATGATATCGTCACACAAGAGAATGAGTACGTCACTGTTGCGTGCACGTCATCAAAGAAGCACATCACGCTCTGTAATCGTGTGAACTCTGTCTCCGTGGACTCTTGTACGACCACGGCATGATATATAGTCTTAACCAACGCAAATCCAACGATAATGCATTAAAATGCGTGTAGTGTAGTAATTATAAAAATAATAAAAATGTCGCAAAGAAATATACTTTTGACAGTTTCCACAGTGGGATGTATATCGGCATTGGAATATTATGCCTTCAGAATAGGGTAAAGTTTGCTCAGTCCTTGCCAATGTGTGTTGATTTTTTTGTGGATTCTTGCGTCTCAAAAAAAAAGCTTAGATAACCTTTCAAATGAATGAATTTTCTTGAGAGGAGGGACTATAATCCCCCCTCCCCACACACACAAGTAAACATTTAAAGTGACATGAACTAAATTAATAAAATATTACTAAATAGTCCATTCATGAGGTCGCAGGTTCGAATCTCGCCTGGGGCATGGATGTTTGTGGAATATAACAGTATAGCACTTGCATGATCGTGACAGGCTGAAGTCAAAAGTTGATAAAAAATGGCGCAAATAAAATAAAGTTTACCAAACATTTTATTGGTAAATAGTAACTAATAGAACTACTGAAATAAGAATCAACGAAACGCGTATAAACGAACTGCTTGTTTATTCTAACTTCCCGGTCCGTGCTTTGTTTCCACGATATTAGTCTGTTCGCGGGTATCAAGAGATTGAAAAGCAGTTATGTAAGTCAGTGGTTTTCAACCTTTTAATATTCACGGACTGGCAAACCGAAAAAAAAAAATCAAGGACCAGGAAGATACCAATAAGTTAGAGGTTTATTTGATGTTCAAAAATTGTAGCACATCTTCCGAGTATAGTTGTTTTAAAAGATTAAAAAAAAAAATCTATTTTGAACTTCCGAAATTTACAAAATAAGTGTTAAATAATAATTAATTGTATTAATTTACGGTTTAATAGGTTCGCGGACCGGTGGTTGAAAACCACTTATGTAAGTGATGGGTAAGGAGATATTTTTCATCAAGACATTCTAACCAGGGAAGAAAGGTATACAGGGTAAGATGGAACTCTTGGCTTTTGTAAAAGGAAGACACCACGCCATACACACGAAAAAAAAGATACGAAACTTTTTTGTAGTTCAAAACTTCAAATTGAGTTTCATTTGTCTCTGCCAAGATGTTCACTGTATTTTTATACTTGAATGTCTTTGTTACTATCTAAAACAGTCATTTTGCCAGAATACCCCTATGAAGAGGGGGGTCTACCTCAAATTCTCGAGCGCATCCTCAACTATATTTTTTTTAATGATCAAAAGTCGATAGAAACCTTGCACAATCTTTAAATATCGATTCGATATATCGAAAATTGGAACCCCACCTATCGTGTACAGTCAAGGTCCGTTGTTAGAAGGTGTGATCTGACGATTCTAGTCTCTGATCGCGTTCCACGAACCTTGGTGTTCAGCCATATAAAGTTATACATGCTACATGGGGTTCGATCCCCGTGCAAAGTCACTTTTGTCTTTAAGAACACTCCTCAATGTACTTTTAAGGATTTTCAACATATTAACGCCCTTTAGAATAAAACAAGCTCCACGGATATGTAATGCCGAGTGGCGTTAGCGAGCGAAAGTGGGTTAGCACTCAGTATAGATTTTGTTTATTCTGAAACTTCTTCACTTTAAGATGCCTCCTGGTCTCCGTGATTTTGTCCCTTAACAATGTAAAAAAAAACAAAAAACATGCTTCTTGGCTCTACTAATGCTCCAACTGAATTTGATTTTTTTTAAAAAAAGAAAAAAAGGAACACCAATCACTAAATTATGCATGTGTACCTCACTGGAGCAGAGAAAGACGGCAGAGTATGTGTTTCTTCCAAATTTTTGCCCAGGGAATATTCTTATATCCTTTCCCAGACCTCGTACATATTTTATATTAAAAGACCTCCATATCCTCCACGACGCGATAGTTTTATCTTACATTTAGGAAACGTTATCTGGCAACACTATTCACACAGACTGCAATGTTAGAAAATATATTTAAAAAAAACGTATACGAACTTGCTGATCCAAAGTTTGTAACTCGATTCACCAAGCGTTGTTTAAAAAAAAAAAAAAAAACTTGTGCCGTTTGTGTCGTCGGTGTTTCTTTTAACATACTCAATATTAACTAAAAGGAAAAATCACATAATCTTTTAAAATGGCTATAAGAGGAGCCAAATTAAATGCAGAAAATGGATAAGATTGCGATTGGTATCAAATACTCCTCCGAGCTGAAAATATTAATTAGATAGTTACCAAATCTAGCTACAAACCTATAGAATTCGCACCACTGAATTCCAGAATGTGAAGTGTCCTATTGCTTATACAACCCACAATACTCCGAT
>JAGDQP010027822.1:0-21367 GCA_022664845.1 Lepisma saccharinum
AAAAAGGCATTACACAGGAAGTAATGTTTTTGTATTGAGACGTCATGTGCATCCCGTATAAAGAAAATAGTAATGTATCCTGACTTTGATTAAGCCTCCTTCGCTATCTCGACAATACAGTGAATTATGCGAAACGTTGGAAATGGAAAAGGAAACAGAGGAGGAGCACTTTTCATAAATAGTAAAGGAAAGTACTGTTGTGAAAAAAGGTAAAAACTTGACCAGAATCGAATCCCGGCCTGCCAGCCAGCGATCTGCCGCCTCATCGACTACACTAGGCGGCGAGCTGCAAACTACTTACAAAGAGTGTTCCTCTTCTATTTCCTTTCCCATTTTCAACATTTCACACAATTTACTGATACTGTCCATATAGGATAACCGAACTATTCAAAGCCAGGATTCATTATACAGATACCACATGACATTTTAAAACAAAAACATTGCTTGCTGTCTAATGATTTTTTTAACATTTCGTACACTACTCCAGCTACGGTTACCAACCGTCCGGTTTTTGCCGGACATGTCCGGCTTTTTAACCATTTTTAGAAAAGTCAGGCTGGCATTTATCTTTTTTCTTAAAAAGTCCGGCATTTTAAAAATAAAATTAGGAAACATTTAGGTCCAGACCTAAGTCTGCATATTTTGTGTTATTTACGGTAAACTTTATGGTCACGAGCGGTAATTTGTCACATTTATTAACTACTAGGGTGCATGGTTGGTGGTACTGTCGATATATTGCAAAAAGATATATATATCTCGATTATTTTTGTCTCCGTTTGCGAAATTGCAAAAAAAAATGGTAAGAACTAGCACATCAGCAAGTATTTTTTTTAACCACCCCAAAACTTTCACCACTAGATAAATGGTATACGAACGTGATTGTACCTAGAAAAAAAATGTTCATTGCTGCAGATTCATTGTATCCGGCATTATTTTCAAAAAGTCCGGCTTTTTTCGGAGTTTTATCCTGCATTTGACAATTTCCAGTTGGTAACCCCAGCAAAAATATCATTATTGTTTGAAGTACAGACAGTAACTAGTGTTCTACTCTCACTTATTTACGGTGTATCACTTTGCCTTTTCTACGAAAGGTAAGTGTTTCTTTACTGATATTAACAGTACATTAACTACACTATGAAATGCAATCTGCATACATTTTTCATTTGTGAGTTGCCCACTCGGATACTTCCGTTGTTAGTCTACCAAAAGATATGTCTTAAACACCGTCAGCAAGAACCATTGGTATCTTCTTGTACCACGCATTGATGAGTTAAGATCTAAAGAAGAATTCTATGATGTTTGAGAAAGGATGCCCCAATATTAGCGAAAATATTGTTGCTGAAATGACTGTCTCTGTATTTATCCTCCATCCTTCTTCAAAGAAATAGTGAAACAAACTACAATTAGATATATTTATTACATAAACACAAACAAAGATAGATTTGTACACAGAGCTATCACAACGATACAGATCAGCTTTGGTGGAGCAGTTGGACACTTGGAGGATAAAAGTATTAATGGTCTAATCGTTGTAGTGGGCTTGTTTGTTGCATTGAGTGCAAATTTAATCCTAAATGGTACAAGAGATGTAATCCAATCCATATAAATAGCAACCTCTGTGAATACTAACGGTTCGTCTACTTGTATACATCCGGATTCAACCTCCGATAGAATACCAGCAATGACGTCTTTACATACCAATGGACCACCAGAATCCTGTAATGGTTAATTTTATCTTGAAAGTGACTTATTAACTCAAACTACCTCCAACACTACTACTAATATTCTTTTATTTTGTTTTGCCGTTCTTATATGCTTAAAGAGGCAGAGGTTCTTGGCTACGGCGGCCTACGTAATAAGCGTCTAATTTAACATTGATTTTCACAGGTTTCCAGGAATAACATAGTTTTATCTGGTTCTTTCGAGAAGATGACACAATACCCCGTTCAACATAAGTTTAGTGCATGGGGTTTTCGAAGGTACCTAAGAAATAAGGTAATTTTTATAATGGAAAGTTGTTACATAGACTGTTATAATCATATTTATTTGTGAGAGCAAAATACTTCGTGAAGTCTTTATTTATTCGCCTCTACATGTCGTGTATTTTCTTGAAATGTGTGAAAATCCAGGTTAAATTGAACGCTTATTTTACGGACCCCGTAATTCAGTACCACTTCCTCTTAGGAGCCAAATATAATACATGGAAAGTGAATTGAACATATAAGCGTAAAATAATTAATTAAGCAAATCCTTAACTCACGACTAGGAACTATCGAAATAATGAATCATTGAACAAAATCATTAGGTTAGGATCACACTATCAGTGCGAGCATATTGTGTATTTTATGTCGGAAATAATGGTCGATAAATCAGTGTCATCATCATCATCACATTTAGTCGTTTTCTATCCACTTCTGGATGAAGGCCTCTCCCTTTTCTTTCCACATATCTCGGTCTGATGCTATCCTTATCCATGTAGCTCGTGAAAAACGCTTGATTTCATCTACCCATCTTACATTTAGACGTCGTCTCGGTCGTTTCTTTTCTTTGGGAATCCAATGTAGTGGATTCGTCGTCCATTTTCCATCTGTTCACCTAGCTATGTGACCGGCCCATCTCCACTTCATCTTCTTCGCATTCTTGATTATATCTTCTACCTCGGTTTGTGCGCGAATCCATTCTTTTGTTTTCCTGTTCCTTCTGGTTATTCCCAGCATGCATCTCTCCATTGCTCTTTATATGACTCTTAAACTTTGAGTCGTTTGTGCATTGAATGTCCAAGTTTCACAGCCGTACATTATTACAGGTAAGACACATTGATTATAAATTTTACGCTTGAGACCCATTGGAAGTTTGCTTTTGAAAATAAAGTGTAGTCTTCCAAACGAACTTCACTACATTTTACATCTTCTATTTATTTAATCCGTCAACTTGGCATTCGAGGTTTTGAGCTACCCTAGCGAACAAACTCATCAACTATACCTATTGTCTTTACTGAATCTGTCCAGTGTAAATAAAATGTCTCGCAAAGCAACTATACTATCTGGAAAAAATGTTATATTGATCATTATATGTCCAAAATATCAGTAAAGACACCTTCGTTATTGTAACACAACTGTTCGTCAAGAAGTTTTGTGCAGAAAATACTGACGATGTAACATGTCAGGGTTTCCGTCATAGCAACCCACACTTCAGCTGTTATTATGTGGGACTGGTTAATGAAACTATTCGTTAGTGCTATCTATTCTTCATGAAAGTAAACAAAGCATTGCCTGAAAAGGGCATGTCAGAGCTTCCTTGTGGACAGGCTAGGGATGGTCCGATCTGAGCCCAATCCACTTGTTTGAAAATAATTCATTAAGAAATCCTCGAACACAGATAGCAAGACGCACAGTACCTTAGCCTTTAGACTTTGTTCCTTTTACGGTTCTATTAGTCATATGAATATTATTATGCTTCAACAATATCTCTATCCGAGCTCTTGCAACTGTAACAGCAGATGCCATTATCCTGCAACCGGGTGGATCCCCTGTGTATTTGGCTATCAGTGTTTGAGATGTCTTGATGAATTATTTCCAAAGAAGTTGATTGGGCGTTCATCGAAGCCAGTACGATCCCCTTTTTGGTCTGGCCACCAAGGCCCCCTGACTTGTTCACATCGGCAAAGCTCTTTCTGGGAGTTCTTTATGAATAGTTAGTCAATAGTGTTACCGAAAAAAGGCTCTTGTGACAGAAATTTTACAAAAGATTTTCTCCAGAAAACTTCTCGCTATATTCAGTTGCGTTGCGATAACGATGGTACTACTGCTAATATTCTGGACACAGAATGTTCAATAAATGTTAAGATGTAAAACAAATGACAATATCTGTTGTACAGCTGAACTAAATGGTGTGTAACGGGACTTCTGGGCCACCCTGCAGAATGTACTTAACTTATTATAAAAATATTGCTGAAATAATTGTTCGTGAATTCTTTTGATGTTAAACATTTTATTTAAATCGTCTGTGGGTGATATCCTTTCGCTTCTGATTGGTTAATTTGTTGATCGATAAATTGATTGATTGGTTGGTTGGTAAGTGGTTATGTAGGTAGATAGATTAATTGGCGAGTATTCTACTAAGAATGGTGGAACGAAATCTTAATAAGGCCAACCAATCGTATTGCCTTCTATCCCAACAAGCTTCATATAATAATATGTTATTAATAAATTGAACATCCTCCAAAAATTCTCGACTCTTTCGCTCTGGTAGTCCACATTGCGTCTGCAACCGCACTAAACAACTCCTTCTTCGTTTAAGGACTCAAATTGCTACTGAATACCTGTTTGTCCACGTAATAATGCAACTTTGGTATCTGTACTTTGCAGTTGAAAAAAGCAGCTAATGTTTTGTGTGCGGTATTCTTACAACACGTCCATTTGATAAGCAAACTTTCTATGGAAATTTCGATACAAGCTCATAGCTAGTTGCCTTGCAGAGAAAAGGAGCATAAAAATATTTAGAATGATCTGATACATTGTATCTAGTGAGATTCAATCTTGGAATTCCTTGACTTTAAGGTGATGATCATAGTATACCCTAAGATACAAACCTTAGTTTAAAGTTAAGAAAGTGTAATTAGTTGAATGTTACAAACATCTCCTAGAACTGTGTTTTAAAATGTCTATAGTTACAGAAGCATCCATCGGGATTGTTGCTGAAGTAAGATAAACGAAAATTCACATTTGTTTCCTGGCTGTCCCAATTAATCGTACTGGTGTGGATTTTAAAGTTACCTGGTTTACTTTAAACTTCACCAGCCTTCACTAAGAATTCAACAGACCTTTAATTAGTTAATTTACTGTGTCTTAAAGTTTAAACGTTGCTTCAAGCTCTTAATGAATGTTGGTAAAATCCACTAATAGTGTGAATAAACGGAAAAGACATTCAACTTTTGCGTATGATGGGTCACGCCATCATACTCAAAATAGTAGGCAGTTGCAGCAGCCTACTATTTATTTCACTTCAACATTTTGCTTTATTTTAATAAAATTCACAGCTCAACGTAAAAAAGAAGAACCCGTCTATTGTTAACTATATTGCAAATTGCAGATCACATACACACATCAAACATATAACACATAACTCATGTGATTTCTTCTAACACTTACTTGACAAGTTTCCTTGACTCTAGACTCGCCGACAGCACATATAATTCCCTCATTATCTTCCTCTATGCTTTCCTTATGTACTCTATCAAATGGAATTGAGCACTGGGAACTGTCTATCACTTTGGTGTTCACTAAAAACAAACTTGTGCTTACGTGGGAATCGAACTCCTGCGTTAGAAAATAAAGCAAGGAAATAAAATAGTACAAAATAATGTTACAAATAGTAACAAAATATTTACAAGAAGACCGTCAACGAGATAATACAGAAACCTATCCTGAAATTTTTCTAGGGGAATCTACGTCCTTCAGCGAGGTAATAATTATGAATAGCACAGTTACGAACACGGCCAGGTCAATGTCTTTTTTTACATAATGAGTTAGATATTGTTTTCGTTGTGTGGCGTCACTCTCTATGCAATACTACATCTCTTTCGTTACAAAAACGGCCAAAGACGTGTTAAAAATGCATTTAAAGGATACACGGGAAGAACAATCAAGGTCAATTTTTTAAGTTGTTAGACAAAAACGCATTTTAAAGAGTAAACACTTGACTTTAAAGTTATTTTTTGCTGAAGATATGTCTTAGACCTCTAACAAAGATGCCATAAGCAAAAAATAAATAAATTCAAAAACTTTTGGTAAACTTTATTTTTATATGGGCCAGTCTAGTAGCTTTGGACTTCGACCTGTCACGATTCGCAATTAGCTGTTAAAATCCACCCTCATGCCCCTGCCGGTACTCGAACCCGGGAGCATAGAGCCGATGGCCTGCCACCGCAGACCGCTCGGCCTTGCAGTCGGCAAATTTAAATTCAAGTGTTTACACTTAAAATGCGTTTTCTCTCTCACAACTTTCAAAAAAGGAACCTTGATCGTTCTTCCCTTCATTTAAATACGTGCCTTTTTTGCAAACAACGGTCAACTCCACAAGCGCTTAGTTTCAAAAACGGCCAGGTTCAGTGTAGCCAATCGCAGCACAGTAATCAGCCAATCACGCTGAATTACAAGAAAACGAAGAAGATGATATGTGTGAATAGGCAAGCAACAATGATGATGAATGCGATGAAGTTCTGGAAATTGTCAATTAACGAGTTTTCTAGAGAAAAGTAAAAAATGTGCAAAAAAATGTAACCAGAAAGCTTGTAATTAAAATGTGTTTTATTAAGTATATTATTTTTTAAAAAAAACTCAAGTAATCACTTTCATAGTTTCATGTCTGCAGTGTTTGTTACCAACCCGGCCAGGTCCAATTTTGTTTTGTAAATAGCTAATAAACACTTTTTACTTAATGTTTCAAATCTGTTACACATTCAATTGTAATTACATATTGGTATCCAAATAAAAAATATTAGCAATATTAATGCTTTTTATCTATAGTAAACGGTTTATGCACGCTCCTGAAAAATTTTGCGAAGTGGATCTGGCCGTGTTTGTAACTAAGCTGCACATATACAAAAAAATAGCTTCACATATTCACTGCAAGGTACCGAGATAGGGTCTGGAATAATGGTCGTAATATACAAAAAGTGTATTTTTTATTATTCAATCAGCTGCTTCGCTTTCATCCTGAAATGAAACACTCCTCTGTTTCAGTGTCACCTCCCACATCTTGGCAGAGACATATTTAGAGGATCTGGACCCCGGATCCCCTACATCTTTATTTCGGGGACCCAAGATCAACTAAACACTTCCCTGACGAGGAGTGCTACAGTGTGGTAGGTGACGCTTCAGCTCTGTAGTGTTTCAGGACGAAAGTTAAGTAGAAGTGACTTCTGTTGATTGAATCATAAAAATTCCACTGTTTGTACACTTCGACCAATATTGCAACCCCTATCTCGCTACCTTGCAGTTCATATGAACCATTATTCTTTTATAGGATGTAGATTCTTCCAGTAACATTTGAGGGTAGATTTCGATATGACCATATTGACTGTCTCTCCTTGTTAGAAAATATTGGAATCACAAGTGCGGAATTATCATATCTCTTTAGTTTATATTGCTGTTTCACCTTAATAAGTTAAAAGATAAATTATTCCTTGGTCAGCAGTTTTAATTTTAATAAGTCTTTAAAGTTACACTTCTTCAGAATTGGCAGTCCAATTCACACAGCTCCGAATATAATCAAGTAGAAAAGTCAACTGTATAAACGTGTGGTAGGAATGCTCAAAATTTCAAAACCTTCCAAAATTAGAAGGCTTTTTTTTTTTTTTTAGATTTTCAAATGTCAGAATTTCGCAATGCACAGTCCTACACACAAAGTTGTATTCAATTTAATTTATTATTCCTAAATATTCTTATTACATTAGATTTACATCTTTTAAGCAGATTTACGAAGAATCCTAGCTTCAGCCGTTTTTGGATTCTTCTTTTGCTAATGTCACATACAAGCGCCACACTGTAGTTTCGTGCTAGATATAAAGCTTTAAGGATAATCTAAAGCAACGATCTTCACCAAAAGGTGGCAGCATTATCTCCGTATATCTCTATTGTATTGTCACTGTTACACAAAATTTCATTGCTGCTTCTACAGATTCAAACCTAGAGAGTTCAAACTTTCAGGAGAGAAAGTTCATAACCAATTCAAGACCATGATTGATGCCGATTTTTTCTTAAAATCGTATTCTTATAATTGTATTCTTAAAACGTGTCCTGATATAGATATATTTAATATAAAAATAAGTCGATTTCATTCGTATATAAGGTAATGAATTGTTTTTACAAAATTTATCACTATGAATCTCCACATATATAATATGTGTGTGTGTGTAGAATACTACATGTATGTTGAACACCACAACTAGGTATCCAACATGTCGTGTTGAATGAAAAAATAAATCTAAGTTTTCAGAATACAGGGAAGACCACAGTAGTTGTAACGGACTTGTTACCTAACCTTGAAAGAATCTGAACCGAACGGCCGTGGCTCAGTGGTAGAGCATTGGCTTAGAATTCGGGAAGTCGTGGATCAATTACAGCGGCAGAACATCCTAACTAAATGTTTTATAGGGTTTTCCTCAGTCACCCAAGGCCAATTCCGTGATGGAACTTTCAAATTAGCCTCTGACCAACATCTTCTCACGCTCTTTCTCCTCCCCTATCCCGGCCTGAGTCTTAGATACCTAAAGGACATTAATAAAATGCAATTCAATTCAATTGTGATAATTTTATATTTTCACGTTATTCTATATGACCAACGTACAATAATTCATAGAAACTTACACTACTTCACTGTGTTTGCTTGCACAGACATTTGCTAACATCCTATGATCGAAAACTCAAGATTTCAATATGATCGTCTGATATTCAAAAACATTTTATGAAACATAAAATGTTAGATCTATGATCCTTACAGGCAAACAACATAACCCCATAGTAAAATCAACGACACTATTCGGTATATAAAGTAAAATCTAAATATTAAAAGATTGCGGCTGCGGACAACAGTATCATCTACTGCCAAACAATATGTTTTATGTACTAGACACGTCTGTCCACTTACAGTTTCCTTAAATAATAAAGAAAACTCCAGAAGTTTCAATCATATAAATTATTACGAGTTAGTATGTGATGGATTAACTTTAAAACTGAAGGAGTAAACGTAGAAACATGCCCTTCTAACAGCAGTATCGCCCAGAAAAAAAACAACACTGGCTGTTGCTGTCACCATCTGCTGATAATAGCCGTTCCTAGAAGCACGTCCGTTTTCTCGACAATACAGTGTGTGTAGGAGGCAGCAGTATATTTTACTCTAGATGCAATATCATAATATAGGAACATAATATGCAGTGACGTCAATCTGTGTCCATTTCACGAAATCCTTAACCGCACATCACGTATAACTCTAACTATTATGAACTCCAAAATTTTCCGAGTTCAAACAACCAAGCTATGACAAAACTTGAACATATTCTTTCATAAATGAAGATGTTAGATTGAGAAAGACAGAACAGCAATAAATACATATGCTTAACTTAATGTTCTAATTTAAAGATAATATTTTCAGTCTACGTACCGATTCACCCCATCCTAATGTTACGCAGGATTCACCAGGAGTTAGCCTGAAATTTTTCTTCGGTAGATCCATGGCTTGAACATACTGATTGAAATCAAACGCGATATCGATCTGAAAGAAAATTAGGCGATAATATGTTGTAATAATGTTCAAGATGACTTGCATGTGTTTGATGAAAGCAAACTATATAATACTAATCATCAAATTTGGAAGACAAGACGTACGAAAGGTGTCCTATTTCAAATAGAGAGTGGTTCAAAT
Organism: Lepisma saccharinum; assembly: GCA_022664845.1. Lineage (NCBI taxonomy): Eukaryota > Metazoa > Arthropoda > Insecta > Zygentoma > Lepismatidae > Lepisma > Lepisma saccharinum. The sequence continues at coordinate 9,424 of JAGDQP010027822.1, forward strand.
TAAAATGAAAGAGAAATTGAAAGCCGTTCTCCCGTTATACTTGTAATTAACGTATATTAGGGTATAACGTAAGTACTAACATGACAACCTAGAGTTTTTATAAAGATCTCTATATTCTTGTAAACTCAGAGTGTCAGAGGTCGGGAAATGGTTTCCCTTTCAAACGGAAAAAGCTGCAGCTGTTGCGATAGCCACCCCGATCAACAGATTTAACCCTCCGCGATTTCCCGTTTGTTGGGGTGTGAAAAATACATTATGGATCAATCTAAATGGCCAGGCTGAACTGAAAGAATGAATTCAGGTAGCTATGGCAAAAATTGGTAGAAGTCGAATTTAAGCGAGTGCTCGCTGTGGAAACGTCGAGATTAGATAAGGTTAGGTGCGGTTACGTATCTTAACACATTTTTAAACAAAGAAACGAATGTGTAAAGATACATAACCTTACCTAACCTCCACGTTCCCATGTTCACAAATTAAGGCAAAATCGAGTTTAAGCGAGCACTCGCTAAAACTCGACTTCTACCCCAAAATTAATAAAGACATGTTGAAGTGGACGTGACGAGACTTGGACCAATAATATGACTATGATGTAATGTGCCAACGTCCATAGAATACCTGTGACGTAAAATTAACTTATAAAGTTTTCTTTTAATTGTATTTGTACCATTGTATTTTCTACTTAGAAGAAACATTGTGGATCCTTTAAGGCATACCATTTCTTCTGGAATCGCTGTCTTTGGCGGGAAGTGTTATGAACAGTAGTTAATAAAAATTGTTACAAGGAAATAATGAGAAAAATAGCATTACAAGGAAATAATGAGTAAAATAGCAATGGTAAAAGACAGCGTCAGGCGAAGAGAAATATTTTATTTTGACCGATGTACATAGATTTAAAAAAAAGGTTATTAAAATTTTGTTTCGATTTGAATTTAACTATGAGGTTAAGGCATCAATAGTGGAGGGGGAACCTACAGAGCCCGAAGTGTACCGTCATTATGAGATACATTGGACTCTCGGGTAGCACCCAGGGGTGCTTGAAATTGAAATTGAAATTTTCCAAAGGCTTTCAACAAAAAACCTGTCCAAAGCAACTAAATCTAACGCAATTTTGTGATTCCGAAACTCTAACATTACGAAATTCGGAAATCACAAAAATTACCCTTTCTATTCCGGATCCAGATTTGAATTCCGCAATATCCCTGAGTACCGAACATCCGAACTACAGGCAACAAAGAAACTGATAATGGCATTCAAAAAACGTTATCTTAACTTAAAATTCCAGATCTTTACATCGACTTACAGCTACGTGTTTATCACGTCTAAAGCTTTTCAATCCTTGTGAGAGAAAGAAGAGGGAAGGTGGCAAGGTCTTTATTGAAAGTAACATCCTGTTTTTTTCACCTGATATAACTGAGGAAAACTCTAGTTATGATTACTGGCATGCGCGTGATATTGTATTATAAGATTTAATTGTATTTTACGATATTGTTCTTCTGTTAGATAACAGCTGTGGGTTAATACGAGTTTTCCAGTTATTGTCTTTTGATGAATTTCACACAAAAGATTCGCATAGGAATTGAATGAAGGAAGAAAGCCATTTTCTGGAGCGTGATGCACATTTACTGATTATACACACACGCAAGCATACAAGCTTTAACTCACTGCAAAATTGAAGCCGTAATTTCTGGGTTAAAATCATCAAAAGCACAACGTCAATAATACCAAGGTGAACTAACCTATTTAAATGTGACAAAAGTATATATTTCACTGTTAAATTTAGTGTGTAATCAACGTAATCATAGATGTACCTCTAGTTTATCCGTGTTAAAGATAATTGTTCCCGTCATTGTTTTGTGTACTTCAGAATAACAGTTCTCAGAAACATCTCAGTAGATTTTATGTTACTGTTATGACGTGGTTCAGGCAGGGCCGCACCTATGGGGGGCAAAGGGGCACGGGCGCAGGGCTTGGACGAGGCGCCCAAAGAAGGTAAGGAATATTCAGTGTTTCTTTCAGAGGGGTGACCGGTAGGGTATTACCCCCCAGACTGAGTCAATCACCCCCCAATAAAAACAACAAATTTTGTAAAAAGAAGGGCTCGACTAGAACTACGCCCTCTCTCCTCTTTTACCCCCCTCTAAAAATCTGAATACCTCCCCCAGAACATTTTCCTGAAAGAAACACTGGGAGTATTGGTAATACAAGGGTCAAATAAATGTGTGCCGCGACATATATATATATATATATATAATAATTCACAGCCATATTCAATCCACTACTGGATGAGACCGTGTCTCCTGCTCCCACGCTCGCTGACCAGACGTGTTGAGAGAGGAGAGCCGAATCTCTCAACTGTGATCGACACTATCTTTTATTTACAGCAGCTCCTCAAATCAGCAGTCAGCGAAGGGTATCACTAGACCAGCGGGGCCGTCATAAATACACTATATATAGTTCATATCCTTACTATGAAGGAGTCATCTTATATTTAATATCAATAACAGGCAACTATACGGGTTTAATATTATTTTGTGAAACAAAGAAAGGTTCTATTTCGATTATGTTTGTTTTGAAATAGAACTAACTTAAAGAAACTCACTATAAAGTAAAATTAGTATGTTCAACTATTTCAATTCCAGATCTTTGAATTCGGCGCCAAATTAAAAACTACCAAAATACAAGCTACTGACTCCAACCTTCTAACCAATCCATAGCTTGCTACAAGGGTAGGTGGTGGCTCGTTTTAGCTAATAGTTTGGTGCCGACTTCAAAGGCTTGAAATTTGAAAATATTATTATTTTTTTAAACATTTAGTGCACTTCTTGGAAACTGGTTCTATCTTTTTTCTTTAAAGATTAATTTTAATAATTCAATTAATTGAATTTTTTAACAAATCTTGCGACATTTATGCATATGATGGAAATTATTTTTAAAACGTATCCTAAAATGGCGATGCAATGGCCACCATTATGGGTGCAAAATCTTTAATTATTTTTCATATCCTTTATTAATTTTATATTGTTCCATACAACAAAATATGTTTCTTAAAATACAAATTTGCGTTGAGAGAAAATAGAATAAGTTATGATTAATTAAACACTTTGTTTATAATTAATTAGCATTTACTTCTGTCCACGTAAGCTTTTGACTCTTTCGAAGAGGGCGCCAAAATCAAAGTTTGCCGTCCCTGTTGGAAAAATCCAAGCAGCTAGACTGGTTCAGAGCAGTGATAGCGCCGCACACAACAGAAAAATTAACTGTAACATTTTAAGTGTTCCTCGTTAATATAAATTATATTTTACCATAAAAGAATTAAACCACACATTTCTGGATTTTCATCATTTCTGCTTATACTCTGTTACTGTCCTTTACGCTTCAAGCGTTCCTATAAGAGAAACAAGGCTGAAGCCAGTAGACCCGATTCACCTACTGAAACTGGCAGGAACTGAGGAAATGTTAGGTCTGGCAATTAGTGTATAAGGTAAATAATTTTATGAATAAGCTTACAGAAAATTGGCAATCTGAACGCCAATCCGTAATGTATTTAACTTAGTGTTTTAAAGGCCGGGGGAAAAAAACAGAAATTTTGAAAACAAAAAATCAGGAAAATTGTTTCTCTTCCGCGAGGCAAAAAAAACGTGGTTTTATTGACAAAATTGTTTTGTTTTTTTCATCACGAATACTCACTAGTTAGCAGATATGTTGTTGTTTTCACCAAGTTTAGTTAATAATTTAATAAACGTAATATATTTCAAGGTTCTTGCAACTTTTTAATGATTCGTAAATTCTAAACAAAGATTTGAGGGTCTAAGCTATTATGTTTTTGCCTCTTTGCCCTGGATTCTCACCATATGAGCTAGTTTAAATATATATGAGTATATAACAAAGATCTGATTGGCATTTCATTACAGAATAATAAGAAAGTGATACTCTTTTTTACAATAGTAAAAGGTATAGGAATGTATTTTATTTTCAGAGTAGTGGGGCAATGTATAGAATGATTGTATACCGCAAATAAAATGTAGTTTCATACAAAATATATTCCCTAATCCTAATACCCTAAATTATTTTTTCTAACCATTATCAATTATACAATGAGCAACAGAGCAACATATGTTTTCAGACTTACTCATAGTAATATATTCTAATTTTGAATAGCATGTATGATATCCACAGAAACATAAAGTAAGTTGCTTAGCTACGCCTCGCGTTTCTGTAACACCCAGTTCTTTGAAATCAATTTAAGGTGACAGTCTTATCTGTTTTCTCCATGCAAGAGAGCCCCATAAGTATTCAGAAAGCATTTTATTTAAATATGAAAATTATTTTCTTGGACTGTAAAATAATAATTTACAAAATAATTTTTTATTAGCTTTCATATACTGCCCCTACTTCACCCTGAAACTGTTCATAGTTCGAACGGGTTTATCATATTTATAAGACAGTATTTACTTTCATCAAACACACCTATTCTTGGCTTTTTGTACAATATATCTTTGAAAATTGTACGATTTGGGAAGTTAATAAGATGGAGCAAGAAACATGTTTTCCGCTGCATGTCCCATCGTAATGCAATATATGACATTTGCTTCAAGCTGGAATCAACTGAATACACATTTATGGAACGAAGTTTCGTTTCTGGGAGTCCTAATACAGATTTCATTATTCCAAATGTATATTTACAGTATCAAAAACTAACATTTTAACTATTTATTAATGTTCAAATAATGTTACCTGTCCCGAATTGTCAATAAAAAGTTGTTTTTTTTTTACAAAGTAGCACGAAAAATTGGTGAAAACCTGGTTTTATTGGGTTTTTTTCTGGCATTCAATTTTATTTCGATTTTTTACTTCACTAATTTGACTGTATGTACACACTTTTCTGAAGAGAAAATCCCTGAAAAGTTCAGGAATGGAATAAGTTTATCATAATAAGATATATTACATACCATGGATGAGGCCATACTTACGCATAGGTGCGAAAAATCTAAACTCAGTTTCCCAAAAATTAGGGATCTCCAAATAGAGGTTCAAAATTTAAGAATTAGGAAAGTTTTATATATATATACTTTTCATTCTTCACTTTTACAGTATATTGTTTGGATTGTTCTGGGCTCCATACAACACCCTTTGTAACGTAAATAAGTAGGCTCTACGGGTCTTTCCGTCAGACCTGCCAAGTGTCAGCTTTTGCGGCTGACGTTAACGTTTTTCGAAGTTTGTCAGCATGTCAGCGCTCCGTGTATATATATATATCAGCTTTTTTGTCAAATATTTCTAAATTAATGCACTTTTCATCCTGACTTAGGTTTTTCCAGGGGTTTTCCTCAGTCACACCAGGCAAATGCCGAGATGGAACCTTCAACTTATGACCTGGCCGATACCTTCCCGAATCCTTTCCCCTCCCCTATCCCGGCCTGAGCCTTAGATGCTTAAAGGCCATGAATAAAACAATACACTTATATCTTCCTCATCAAAGATTTTTATGCCAATTTCACGTTTTGAGTAACAGAAATGTTCAGTTTAAATTGGTTGAGCAGTGGATATTTTTCTAGTAGCTTCATTAATGTATTGAAGTCCAGCAGTGATGACATGATGTTTTATATAATGAGTTTATGCAATTCAAATCTAAACGAACGCAAACTTGCAGAAACGTTTAAAGATTGCCAGGTAATTTGGAGTAATCATTAAAATGAAACTGATTGTAATGAGGTAAGAAGTTATAAAAACTGTGCAAGGTAGTGCAGCTTCTTTTAATTTTGCTGTATTCCGTATTTTTCTGTAAAGAAAACTGTATTCTACGTTGCAAGAATCAGGGCAAATAATATGAAGAGGAATTTGATGCAAAATTCTTAAAGCAAAGCGAAGTTTCCCATTGACGAGTACAATAAAAGTAAATCTCACAAGTAAATTGCGTTGTTCTTTGGGGGGGTATTTAAATAGCAATTACGTTCAATGCTAGCTTTTCTCATCCTTTGTCAGCTTTTGTAGGTACAAATATCAGCGTTTTCTGCAATTAAAACTTGGCAGGCCTGTACCGCGCTATGTAATGCATCCAATTATAATGAACCAATTTACAACTTGGTTGGGTAATTTTTCAAAACGTCGTTGTACACTAGAGAAAATAAATAAGTACTTTATGCAAAACTAGGTTCAACATTAAGAACTAATTGTTGCATTGAGCGTATGATTTCTTGTATATATTTCCTCTTTCAAGAACATATGGCTGTGCATGTTGGTTTAAGATCTTATTTGGTCAATTGAACCATAACAACAGTACGATCCAATGCATGTTGCTTCTAAAACCAACTGAAATTTTGTTACGTTCCACTTCATACTAAATTATTTGGTAGATACTGTAAAATCGCTGTTTAGTACTCCCAACCAAACGTTTTAGTTATATCTAGTAAATATTTCTAGATACTTTTGCCTCTTTCCTCAATATGTTTTACTGCTGACCGAACTGGCAAAGTTTAGTTAACAGTAGGTATAGATAGGTCTTTGGGTTGTTTTGGCCCAACTTTTGATTCGATTCAATAAAAGAAAATTGAAAAAAATGTAGTGGTGGTGACAAAAGTTTGGTCGATGCAATTCAGTCTTTGGGAATTTTGACAAAACCCTTTTTTTGTGTGCAAAATCAAAGACTATTACTGCTACTGCATTACTGCCTGGTAAATAGATTGCCAGCGTTTTGTGAATAAAATATTTAGGAAGTTTTCTTCCGTATAAGCTGGATTTTAATTTACACAATCTCACCAACTGGTGCCAATTCCTGAACTTCTTCATTCGATGTATAATCTAACTACTCTAACCTAAACTAATCCAGCTTAGCACAAACTCTAAGTGAATATTAAGTCAAGGAGAACATTTATACAAGAAAAGTTTACAATACACTATATTAAACTTACCTCTAAAAGTGAGATATCGGTTCCAGAAAATGGATGCATCTTGTATTTAGGATGTTCATACGCTGCTACAATCCTCCTAACCTGCTCGTGTGCGTTTCTCAAATCCGGCTGTGGATTGCCCGCTATTACGGAAAAATCGAATGTTTTAAGTGGATCTTGAACACCACCTTCTCTGCAATATAAGGAAAGATTATGTAAACACATGTTCAAATTAAATTTATTTAGAAGAAAAAATTTTGTAAATTAATCATTTTTAAATATATAGAAAATATTTATTGGATGTGTATTATTGTATTAAAAATATGAAACCTGGTATGATATTAATGTAAATAAGGTAAAATAATTTTAATGTTATCTACAAACCGTTGGTTTTAAATACCTCCTGATCCTACCCACTATTCAAGGCTAGATCAGTTCAGTAGTATGTTAAAAGTTCCATCTTCGAAACAGCTTTCTTTTAAAATCTATTTAAATTAAAAAGGCAAAAATAACGGAAAGAAATATTTTCAGAGAAAGCATTTCAATGACTTAATTTAAAAGAAAAATCATTTTGTTACTTGGACCTTCTCTCGCTAGCCCAAAAACGAAAGCAGATAAAGAGAGACTGGCCTCTAATTTAGGTTTAGGTAAGGTAAAACGGATTAATCACACAATTTTTTTGTGGGGATAGGCATAAAATTCCAGATAAAAGGTTAATTGCGTGGGTGTGAATGCAACATGCATGTTAATCATTTGTAAACATGCATCATACAACACCTCAGAGTAAAAAGTATTTTTGTCTTTGAATACTAACATGAAAAAATATCAAATTACAACAGGTGTTTCAGAGGTTCTTATTACCCTGGTACTGAGGTATTAAGCACACAATGATAAATCTTCGTGATATTAGGCACACATTTGAAACAAGCACATTATCATTAGGGTATGAAGGCAATTGCTTTAAAATCCTGCATCAGTACACAGTTTTGTATTTAGGATGCTGGAAAACAAAATACAGATATACATGAGAACAAAAGATTCAAATTAACGGCTTTAAGTGACACAGGCCAGGATAAGGTGAAGCAGAGGATGTTGGAAAGTAGTAGGCCAGTGCTTAGTTTGTAGCTGCAGTTCCGGTATTTGACTGGTGTAACAGGAAAATCCCTGGAGAAATCTGTGGGGGAAGGTAGTCACAGCCTCCATCAATTCCATTCTCTAGTATCCACAACAGTTCTACTTGTCTCATTGTTTCACAATGATTTATCTGATGCTAAACAAAGGGTTCGTCGTGCCTTAATATCACATTGCACATCACATTCCTTTTCAATGGCCAGTGGCACGAAATCTACTTTGAAAATATAAAGGAAACCCATGCAACGCCTATCAGGAGCCAATTTATGTCTCATCTGCATTTGTATGTTTCTACGTACACCTAATTTACTGTAATATATTCTTTATTCATACTGCAATTACTATTTAAATAATCAGATACGCATGGTGCTTAATACCCTAGATATGCTGGTGCTAATTACCCCAGCATGTATATATTCGATTTTTTTAATCCAGTCTCATTGATACCAAAGTTTAGGTCTTGTGCAGCTTATGAAATCGATAGTAGGCTTTGTAGTTCACATTAATATAAATTACTTTTATCTCCTTTGAATATTAAGGTTGTCAACTTACTTCATTTTTTTTTCAAGTTGTACTTTAGCTGAAGAAATTTGATGTGCCCAGTTTTTGTAACATACACACCTTCTGCTCTTTTCCCCCTCCAAACAGGCAATATGTTTCTTCTACACTTTTATGCTGTATTGGAAACACCTATGAATCATGACATGCACCTTCAATTGTATCAGCTGACTAAAAAAAATCTGGTTCCTACTACCCCTGGTGCTTATTATCCAGTTTTGCCCTATATTGTTTTACCTTGTCGCTTTCAAATCGGTGACTGTATCCCTTCCCTTCTATATGGCGTCTAAACACAAATCAGGTAAATTTCTCTTTATCTGCTATTGTATTCGTGTTAGCATGCATTGCAGGCTTAGTGGATGTGGTCTCACTACATTCAAATAGGCAAGGTTAATCAAGTTATCTAAACCCAAATTTCAAGTCAGTTTTATCTCTGACTGTTTTCGTTTGGGTTATAGTCTGCATCAGAGTCTGAGTGAATATGTTGCAAAAATACCGTTATCGTAAAACGTTGTACCTTTATACTATTAAAAAAAAACACCGGTTTCGGAACCCAAACATGAAGTATTTGTTCAAAGTCCACACATTTTCCGAGATAGAGTGACTTTTGATACACTCTATGCATATTCTCATCAAACTTTACTTATGCTACATAATGCCTTGTTTACATTACTAACATCTTACCATGGTTAATGTTAACAGAGATCATTTTAGTAATGTAAACGCCAGTTACCCTTAACGTGGGTTTTAATTTTAACCTGCGTCAACTTACGGCGGTCATCTTCTTAACGTTAGTTATATAAACGCAAGATGACCATTAAGCGCAGCTCACTTGGTGAGTTTATTTATTTCTTTATCGAAATATATCTTTATCCCAGTGGTGCGTATCACTTTTAAAGTATAAAAGAATGATGGCAGAACTCATCTACAAAATATTAAGCTACAATCAATTCACTTGTGTTCATTATTATATAATTTAAGCCTTTACCATTTAATCTTAGAGAATGGAAAAATGAGATTCGTTACTCTAAGCGTATAACCGGTTTCTTTATTGACAATGGCTGTAACCAAGTTAAGTTACGTAGTCCAAACGGAGTTATTTCAACCATGATTTTTACCATCGTAACAATTTTCGTAATCTAAACAAGACATAAATGTATGAACAGTTGCACCGTTTGGACAGTGAACACACTGGATTATAACAACAGAGCAGAAGTGGCATTGTGACGATCGTCTCGGCACAGGAAATATTGGAGAAAGTTACGCCAGCACAGGGAGGGAGGGAGAGCAAACACGTTTAATGGAACATCTAATCTAACCTACTTCTGTGAGTTTTGTAAAATGTTGAGAAAGCATATAACGAAAAAAATGTGATCTGATTTCTAACGTGACGTATTTCTGTGAATACCATAAGCAAGTAAAAGGGAACAATTATATAAGTGTACAAAAAGTTTTCTGAAAAGAAGAAGATGAAAGATATGACCTGGATCGAATGCTCTATCGACTACCTTAACCCGGTAGCTGCAAGACAGTACGGCACGGTTCTTTATCCTTCGTAACTCACTTGAGCAGAACGCTAACACATATCGCTGTGGTATGGTGAGGTTAGTTCTGTTAATAATCCCTGTACGGAGATATTCATTTCATTAACATCCTTATCGCTCCAATGTTCGGGATTGCTTCCAATGTCCATAAATTATATGTGAAACATTTTATTTTTATTTAATAGAAAGTAACTACAAAAACATTTCATAGTAAGTATTAAAAATATTTAATGAAGAGTTACTTTTATAGTTTACCTACCTTAACAAACAATGAGACGATGTAAGAACCCAAAATTTATGGATTATAGTTCCTGAACAAACATGGATTTCTTTATACGCTCGTAAAGACACCTGTATATTAAAGAAAACCCAACCAATAAAAATACTACAAAACACTAAAATTACAAATCAAATGTTAATGTAACGTACATTCAGATTTGGAGACAGTGGCCGATACTAGAGGTTTCTAACTTCTTAAAGTCACAAACCCTAACAATAGTGAATCGGTATAAATCACAGGCAGAACATCTGAAATGGTAAAGAGCATAGGGCAATGGACACAGACCATAGGACTTTTATTGGTACCAAAACGCCCAATTTACGTCCAAATCAAACAATGGACATCCAAAGGCCATACAATGAACATTCAAAACTGAATATCCGACAGAGAGCCAAGTTGGGACATCCAGTGGACACCAAAAGTACGTTTAAACCTGGATATCCCAAAGAGATACAAGTTGGATCATCCAATGGACTTCGAAAACACGTCTAAAAGTGGACATCCCCAAAGAGATCCATGTTTGGACATCCAATGGACGCTGAAAACGCATCTGAAACTAGACATCCCAAACTTTTTTTTTTTTTTACAATTCAATATCAAAGTAATTGGAAATTATACAGAAAATGAAGTATGACATGTCTCGTGTGGGCCCCACATTGTGTTTATCAATAGTAGCCCACTTTATCCCACTTGATCTGATGTGAGCCCTACATGGGAATTAGGTGGGCTTGCGCACGAAACATGGAACGTTACTTGATGCCATGTTGTTCACATGGGAATTACGTGCCACTTAAAAATAAAGTCAGTGTTTGCATGAAATGTATTGATTTGCTATGAAACGCATGTTAATAATTTGATTAAAACGTAGGATAGTACGTTTCAATAGCAGTTGGAGTAACTCCGTAGTCCACCGAGTAACTTAGTTTATGTGTCCAGAGTTCGTACAATGCTGTTTCTGATCCTCTACAGTGTACTGTTGTGTGTTTGATTTATCAGTGACTGTTAGGCCAACTTGGTAAGACGCTGGATTTCTAACGACAAGATTCTTGTTCACGTACCACTTGGAAGAAGTTTTTTTAGTATCCCTAAACACAGAATGGAGTTGAGTTGATAATGGCACAAAATCGATTAGATCTATACACGAGACATTAAGGCACCAAATTTTTACCAGTTAATGTACATCTTACATAATGTAGATCTGAGGGGGTGTGCCTGATTTTGATAGCCACCATCTTGGATTACGACGCCATTTTGAATTTTGCAGCGTTTGCTATAGAACGCGTTTTCTCGAGAACAGTTCAGTCGATTGGGATGAACTTTTTTCCATTTTGTAGCTAAAGTGACGTAGCTTACTAACAATATGTCACAATTGTGAAAAATATGTATCTTCTACCCATAATGAACACTATTTAATTTACGATTATGTTTATGATTAAAATGGTTCTTATAACAAAACGGTCAATGATATCAGACACACATATTCATTTTTATAAAGCATTTAATTTCTTTCAGTTTTACGTTTACAGAAAGAGATTCGGTTAAAC